>PVIY010044574.1:0-19617 GCA_004026745.1 Myrmecophaga tridactyla | reverse complement strand
ACTGGGTAGGAGGCAGAGGGGAGTGGAAAGAGTCAGACCAAGATGAATTCCAGAAATGGGAGAAGCCCAGCAGCTCTTACAAAGTTGCATTAATATTGTGTTAACTACACAATTGCACAGTAAAAATTGTCTGCATATGAGAATAAGCTGAGATGGAGCCTAAGCAATGAAAAGGTCTAAAGGAACTTGTAGATAGAATATTCAATAAAAATGAAAACAGAACTGTATCCCTATCAAATGCAAAGGACACTTAAATTTGGTTGGTTTTTTTTTTAATGTGTCCTTTGTTCTCTCGGCTATTATATGGTTTATATTTACAAGTGAATGCATAAATTTATTTTGATTTTAAATCATTGGGTCTTTAAACAAAACATAGTTAATTGCTTTAGTTCTTTTCATGCCTCCAAACAACAGAACCTGTATGCTATGGTAAAATGGCCACTTTTAATCACCTCTTGGCAATGACTAGTGATAAACACAAAATACTGGGAGAAACTAGCCAGCTGCTTACAGCTTGCTCTAGGACAGTGGATCTCAAATTTCGTTGTATCTGAGAATCACCTGGGGAATCTGATCGAAAATGCAGACGCACTCATGTATTTCCAGCTCTGCTGAGGAGTTGAGCATCTCAAGAAGGTTTCTTAAAGCATGATCCCAGGATTGCCCAGGAATCTTGTTAAGAGTTTAAAGTCCCTGGCTCCGCTCCCCACCCCGACCCCTGATTCTTAAGGGATAGGTATTTGGTGGGGACCACATTTCCCAAATGCATCCAAGTAATTCCAGTCAGTGGTTCCATGGCAGTGCTTGGAGGAACACAATCGCCAAGCCAGGTCACTGCCTGGATGGCTCTCAGTTCCAGAGCAGACTCAGAAATGTTGCCTTCAGGTTTTCGTTACTCTGCTCTACTGGAGGGAAACTTTCTCTACTATTTTCCCCTTCCTTGACTAGAAAAGGGGGCAAGTAGCCTAAAGAAGCAGAGGGAGCTGGATCAGCCAGCCAAGGCTTTGATCCCAGGTCCTGACACTTGAAAGCTCTGTGACCTCAGACACGTTACTTAACCTGTGTCTCAGCCTCTGGCTCACCCTAAAATGGAGCCCATAAAGCTGTAGCTGCTTCCCTTGGGTGGTGAGGACTAAATGCAAGCCCTCGTACAAGCCTAGCAGATGCCTGATGCTCTCTTCTTTTACTGTCGGTAAGCTCCAAGCAATGTGAGCAGAGAGAAAGCAAATGTTATCCCTCAGACTTCCGTGGAGGGTGTTGGTGTGATCACTCAAGGTGGCTTGTTCACAAACTAAGAGTTCGGAGGTTCCTCGAAGACTTAAACATAGAATTATCACATGACCAGCAATTCCACTCCTTAGTGGTTACCCAAGAGAACTAAAAACCTATTGTCAGACACATTCATGTACGCACACGTTCCTAGGAGCATTATTCACAATAGCCAAAAGGTGCAAACAGCCCAAATATCCAACACGTGAATGGATAAACGAATTGTGGTTTATACATACAATGGAATAGTTATTAGAGCATAAAAAGGAAAGCAGTGCCCATAAATGCTGCAATGTGGATGAGCCTCGAAAAATATGCTAAGTGAAAGAAGCCAGATATGAAAGTTCTCATATTGTATGCTTCCATTTACATGAAATTTCCAGAATAGGTCAACTCCACAGAGACAGAACACAGATTGGTGGTTGCCAGAGATTGGGGTGGGGAATGGGGAATAGGTTCAGGGTTTCCTTTTGAGGCAACAAAAAAGTTTTGGAACTAGATAGAGATAGTGACTGCCCAACCCTGCGAATGCACTACATGCTACCAAATTTTTCACTTTAAAAAGGTTCATTTGTTATTATGTGAATTTCACCTCTATATGGGGTGGGGGTGGGAGAATCTATTCCAACTACAGCAAGAACTTATAGTCTAGCCAAACATCTGCCCTTGGCATGCATGGACATGCCATTCAATGTTGGCTATTTAAGAATTTCCAAAGCCCAAGAGAAATAGGGTTTTGCCATCTTATTTTGGAGTGAGACTTGGAATTGGAGGCTTTGGAAGGCAGGGGCACAGGATGGGACAAGAAACCTGGTGAGCGCGAGTATCCTGGGCAGTTCCTAGCAGTCAGCTATGTGGCATCACATACCCATTAACTCATATCAAGGGAACAAAAAAAGTCATTTATCTTTTTTTTAGCCAATTTTACTGCGTGTTTTTAAAGTAACTTAAAAATGCCACAGACCAGAGATGGCAAATGGGTTTCACCTGCAGGGCCCAGGGAGCGGGAGTGCTCCCTGGAGCACTGTGTTAAGCAGGATTCTGAGGCAGCAGCCCCGCCTGCCCTGGAGAGTGACAGCTGCTCTCACATTGCAATATTCATGACTTTGGCTTCGCGCACATCTTCTGACACATTCTTCCTGAATGCCAAGGATCTAAGGCTTTAGCTCTAAGCTCTCTTGGGGCACGCACCCCTGTGGCAATCTAAGAAAAGATAGGGACAGTTTCCTCACTCACCCACACAACACAGTTTGCACATGGTTTTCTCCAGGTTAAGAACCCCAATGTGCATTACACCAGACGGGGGCTTTGTTCACACACTGAATAGCCTGCCAGTTGAATTTTGCTGGGCAGTTTACCTATCTTTTGTTTTCCCTGGGTTTCCAGCTATACGTGAGGCTAGAGCCAGATCACCCAACACCTTCCGTCCACTGAGTGAGGCCGGGGTGGGCCACACGGATAGTGGTGACCGGTCGTCTCCCTGAGGCTCTCACGGCGTGCCCATTTTCCAGAAGGAACTGCATCTTATCTTCCTTGGGGAACATGGCTATTCCTGCTGGGATTTGGTGCCAGGATTCCAGATTGATGATGGTTGTCACAAGTCACAGGCATTTCCTCTAGTCTAACATAACATGTCAAACAAATCTTCCAGAAAACCTTAGAGGCTCTATTTTCCACCACCCCCTCCATTTCCTTGGATTCTCTGCTGAGAAACATTCAAAGTAAAATCTAGCCATAGAAGCTGCCACAGAATAGTTGTTCTTTTCTGTTAAAATGTATTGCATAAAAGTTCAGGATATTAGTAGGTAGTCAGTCATTTAGGTGTAGAGAATAACAACACACATATATTGCCCAGTTTAATAAATAAAGCACATTATAGCTGAAGCCCCTTGGATAGTCCCTCAAATCCCATTTCTTCTCTCCCCCAGATGAGAGAATCTGGTGCTTATTATTTGTACCAGTTTGAAGCTATTATGTACCCCAGATAAGCCATGTCCTCTAATCTTCATTCAATACTGCTGGGTGGGACCTTTCTGATTGTTTCCATGGAGATGTGACCCACCCAATTGTGGGTAGAAACTTTTGATTAGATGGTTTCCATGGAGATGTGTCTCCACCCATTCAAGGTGGGGTTGCTTATTGGATACTTTTAAGAGGGAACCATTTTGGAAAAAACTTTAGAGCCACCTGAACTGACAGCTCTGGGGAAGTTGTTGAAGCTTCCTGGAGAGAAAGCTAGCAGTCATCGCCATGTGCCTTTCCAGCTGAGAGAGAAACCCTGAACGTCATTGGCCTTCTTGAGCTAAAGTATCTTTCCCTGCATGCCTTAATTTGGGAACTCTTATAACCTTGCCTTAATTTGGACATTTTCATGGTTTTAGATCTGTAAACTTGCAGCTTAATAATTCCCCCTTTTAAAGCCACTCCATTTCTGGTATATAGCATTCCAAGAGCTTGCAAACTAAAACATCATTCTTTGCATCTCTTCAAAGTTTTCCACCTTTGTAGAAAACAATGTGTCGTTTTGTGTTTCATATTTTAACACCCCATATACACCAGAATTGTATTGTACATATCCTCCGTCAACTAGTTTTTCCACACATCATTTTGGTTTTGATCTTCCCTCCATTTTGAGCGCCTTTGTAGAGCTCTATCACATTGTATTTATCCCTCCTCAGCTGTAGATGGCTCTTTAGGTTGTTTCCCATAGTTACAAACAAATGTGGCAGTGAACACACGTGCATGTTTACACCTCGTGCCCGCAACTGGAATTGTTGCATCACGGGAGGGGTACATCAGCAACTTGGCTCCCACTCCCACTTTGCTCTGAAATGTGGCTATATTGATTTACACCCCTAGCAGCAGTATTTGGGAATTCCCACTGGCCCGCATTCTCGTGAGACTATCATTTTTGCCAATCTGCAAAAATGTCTGTAAACCAAAGTCCTTACAATGGCCTATGAGGCCCCATGCCACCTGCCTACTGCAATTCCAGCCCTCTCTCCCTCTTGTTCTATGCCCGCCCCCTCTCTCTACATTTTATTTCTTATCCTCTTCCCTGCACTCTGCACTCCAGCCTACTGGTCTCCTCACTGTAGAGGACATGCTTCTCCTTGGAACTTCTGCACTGGCTGTTCCCTCTTCCAGAGACTGACATGGGTCTCTCCATGATTTCTTCTCGTCTTTGCCCACAGGTCACTTTCTCACTGTGGTCTACCCCAACTACCCTATTTAAAACTGCTTCCCATTGCTCCCAGCACTTCTCTTCCCTCATCCCTTTATCCCTTTATTGCCACAGCCTCTACTAAACTGTATAATGCCCTCATCAATTTTTATGTCTTTGTCACTCTCCACTAAAAAGAAACACTCTTATTGCCAGGGATTTTTGTTGGTTCTGCTCACTGGTGTCTCCTAAGTTCTTAGAGTGGTACCTGCAATGCAGTGGCTGTTCAGGAAGTACTTACTGAATGAATGACTACCACTGAGCTTTATTTCATTTGTGCTACCATTCAACACTGGTTGCAACTTCTGATCTTGGAAAACCTGCTGTTTTTCCAATCTCAGGCCCATAACTTCTGCTTTTAAAACCAACTTTGTTATTACACTACTGACAGATTTTCAACAGGTATGTTTTATGTTCATTAAGTCATGTAAACAATGGTAAAAGAACTCTGAAAGTTTCCTCCATGCATCCCCTTGCTTCCATTCAGGTGTCATTATACACACACATTATGCCGCATATACTGATGGGGCAACCCCCTTTACTGTGCTTCTAAATAATAATTCCCTCACAAGAAAGACACCCCTATACCTGATTTTTATATTTCCCCATCCTAACCCCAATCCACTCTGCCTCCTGCATAGGTCAAGGGTCCTCAAGAGTCCTCAAGAAAGATGAAAATATGGACCCCTCTCTCCCTGACACTAGCCATTTCCCTTCTCTCCCCAGTGGTGACCCACAAAGCCAAAGCACCCTTAAAAGTGCTTTGTAAATTGTAAGGGGATATTCAAATAGCGTTATCTCCTCTTTTGCTGAATCCTTCTCATAAGTTCTCATCTATTCAGAAATACTCAACCCTGTCAAAAGGACGGTGGATCTTAGATTCATGTCCTTCTTGCCCAAGACCAAAGCCTCATCCCTCAAGTACTTGCTCTATCCTCTCACCCATAGGAAACAGTTTCAAAATAGCCTTTTTGCCCCTCCATGTAGAGGAATCGGCATGCCAGATGATACCTGGACTCTGAAGACAGGCTGCTGGCATCTGGGACACCTCTTCATATGGGAAGGCACATGGCCAGCATCTGCTGGTTCTTCTCTCCCAGGTTTCATTGCTTCTAACTTCTGGTCGAGTGGCCTCCTATCTGAGCTTCAGTCAGCCTTCTCATAGCTTCTCTGGTGCTTTGCTCTATGAGCTTCTCCTAAATTCATCTCCTAGTTTCTGTCTCTTTTAAAGGACTCCAGTCAAAGGATTAAGACCCCACCTCAGGGCAATTGAAATAACCTAATCAAAATGTCCCACCCACAACAGGCTGACATCCACAAGAATGGATTACAAGAGCATGGCCTTTTCTGGGGTACATCACAGCTTTAAACCATCACACAATCCAATTGTAATTCTCCAAGCATTTTCCTTTCTTCAGGCTTGATGTAGATAAGCCCAGATGTTTTGGAAGCCACACATTGAATATGGTGTGGAATTCCAAATGGAAAGAGCCTGAATCCCTGAGTCACTGCTTGGATCAGAGCTGCCTGCTATCAGTAGCATATGCTTTGGACCTAGAATAACAAATAAATTCCAAGCATGTTGGAGTAATTATACTTTTCTGGGGCTGTTAGAATAGTCAACATTTCCTTAGTAAATTCAATCACAGATACTTTTGCCTGTTTCCTTCAACATCTGGAGCAATGCTGAGCCAGCCCTGGGATCAGCAGATATCATCTAGGGTATACTTGGAGTGACGACAAATCCTTTTCCAAGTGGCAGAGGAGACTTCAAGAGGTGTATTTTCTGGAAATTCTCTCTGTCTGGAGATCTTTATTTTAGAAGATGGGCCCCTTTCTCTTCTGTATTCCCTTTAAGCCTATATTGACCAAATGTACATGTTTTATTCCTGGCCAGAGCATAGGTTATGCGTCCTAGTTTGCTAGCTGATGGAATGCAACACACTAGAAACAGATTGGCTTTTAATAAAAGGGGATTTATTTTGTTAGTTCTTCAGAGGAAAGGCAGCTAACTTTCATCTGAGGTTCTTTCTTACGTGGGAAGGCTCAGGGTAATCTCTGCTGGCCTTCTCTCCAGGCCTCTGGGTTCCAACAACCTTCCCCAGGGTGACTGTTTTCTGCATCTCCACAGGCCTGGGCTGAGCTGCGAGTGCTGAGATGAGGCATGCTGAGCTGCTTGGGCTGTGCTACATTGAGCTCTCTCATTTAAGCACCAGCCAAGTAAGTCAAACGTCATTCATTGCAGCAGGCACACCTCCTAGCCGACTGCAGATGTAATGAGCAACAGATGAGGTTCACGTACCATTGGCTCACGTCTGCAGCAACAGGACTAGGTGCCTTCACCTGGCCAAGTTGACACCTGAATCTAACTACCACAGTATGAATCCTTCTTTCATCCTTATCCCAATTTACTAGGCTAAATAACCCTGGAAAATCTCAAAGGTTTTCTTATCCTTCTGCCTTCTGACAATGTTATCCATTACAAATTGAATTTAAATGCTAGTAGTAGAGGCCAAAAGTCAAAATAAAGTTTTTTTTCTCTCACATAAAAGAAGTCTATGTGTAACAGTCTTGAAACAATTATAAATATGAACATGAGTTCATATTTTATGAAGATTTTAAAAAACATAGTTTTTTTTAGTTTTGTCCCCTAAAATGACCCAGGAGAAATGTCACCTCCAGTAGGAATAAGAATGCTCAATTCTCAAATTGTGGTCTTTAGCATCATTTCCAATTACATGATCCTTAGTCATCGGAAGAACTTGCTCATTCCTGGTGTGGAACACAGAATTCACAAGATGAGCCCAGGACATCTTGTTATGCCAGAATATAAGAAGTTATTAATATAAGAAGTTATAAACATTAAAAATAATTATGCCTGATTTGTGACAATTCAAGCAGCAAAAAAAAAAAAAAATTAATATGGGGGCCAAAAAATATGAAAGCAATTTTAAAAATCGATTAATTCATTATGTTACTCAATAAAATGAAAGCTAGAAAAAAACACTAAATTGTTATCACTTCAAGTAGGTGTTAAATAAACCTCTCACCTTGAAAAGTGGTGATTAAATGGAGAGAATTAAGTATTTACCCTCCCATTCTAGTAGGAAATTTATTTAATGGGAAGCTAATGCCCTAGTTGGTGAGGGATCACTCTACTTTGCCGAAAGTGTCCCTTAACCACTATAGAAAGAATGATGGATTTGGAAAGTCATCATTAAATAAATAAATTGAATAAATTAAAACAAAGAAGAAGAAGAAGCTTGTGTGTCAGCAGTCCAGGGCTGGGTGCTGGTTTCTCCGTCACCACTGGCCCAGTCCCCTTCGAGCAAGGCTTTCTGCACCTCCATCCTTAGTATATGATTTCTATCCTCAAGATTGCCTCATGGTCTCAAGATGGCTGCTGCAGTGTTGATCACGTCTGTGTCCCACGCAGTAAGCATGAGAAAGAGGCAACAGCAACATGTGTGTGCCTCCCAGGAGAGTCAGCATCTTAAACAAGCTTTCCCAGAAACACATTCCCAAAAATCCCAGCTACGTTTCATTGCCCCACCACCCCAGTCTGTGCAAGGGAAGCTGAGAAATTGAATCTCTATACTGCCCTAAATGATATCAGGATTCTGTCGGAAAGGAAGAAGGGGAGAGTGGATATTGAGTAGTAATAGCCATGACTCACACTCATTTAATCCTTATAATAGTAGTGTGAGACTGGTAATACTAACCTATATTTTGGATAATAAAATAGAGGCTCAAAGGGATTCAGGAACTTGTCCAAGTTCTAAAGCCATAAGTGGAGAACCTAGGATTTGAATCCAGATCTTTTTACTACAAGATCAAGTAAAGCATATGATCTCTGAAATAATTTTAGATCTCTTTTAATAAGCACTTTAATGTTTACCTCTGATCATTATGGACTCCAAATTAGAATATCTGTCTCTACATTCTGCAGGTTTAGTGATCAATGTCTTGTTCAGTTATCTTAACTAATCAGAGCTTGGTAAAAATAAACACAAAGTCCCATTTCATTAATGAGCTTTCTTATGAGATGCTGTTGTTACCAACATGGTCATTTACAGAAGAGATTGCTAGATTTAACAGATAAAATACTGGGGCATACTCATGCTTTAAAAGTAAATTATCATTTGTCTGAAATTCAAATGTAAATAGGTATCCTGCATTTTATCTGGCAATTTTATTTAGTGAGCACCTACACACTTCTAAGCATTGTGTGTGTATGCAGCAGTTCTAGTTTGCCAGCTGCCAGAATGCAATATACCAGAAACAGAAGGGATTTTAAAATGGGGGATTTAATAAGTTGTTAGTTCTAAGGCCAAGAAGATGTCCCAATTAAAACAAGTCTATAGAAATGTCCAATCTAAGGCACCCAGGGAAAGATCCCTTGGTTCAAGAAAGCCGATGAAGTTCAGGGTTTCTCTCTTAAGTGAGAAGGCACATGGAGAATATGGTCAGGGTTTCTCTCTCATCTGGAAGGGCACACGGTGAGCACAGCGTCATCTGCTAACTTTCTCTCCTGGCTTCCTGCTTCATAAAGCTCCTCGGGAGGCATTTTCCTTCTTTACCTCCAAAGGTCGCTGGCTGGTGGGCTCTGCTTCTCATGGCTGTGTTGTTCTGCTCTCTCAGAATCTCCCTCTTTTCCAAAATGTTTCCTCTTTTTATGGGATTTGAGTAAAGTAATCAAGACCCGCCTAGAATGGGTGGAGACATATCTCCACCTAATCCAGTTTAACAACTCTTGATTGAGTCACATCTCCTGCGAGATGATCTAATTACGGATTCAAACATACAGTACTGAATAGGGATTAGAAGAAATGGCTGCCTTGACAAAATGGGATTAGGATTGAAACATGGCTTTTCTAGAGTACATGCATCCTTTCAAACCAGCACGGCAGCGAATGCTCAAATGAACACTCCAGGGGAGATATGGTTATCATCCTCATTTTCAAATGGGAAAACAGAATCGGAGAGGAAAGGTCACTTTCCCTCAGCCACATGACCCCCTTTCCTTGCCTCAGAGCTGGGGCACACAGGCAGGCCTCACTCCAAAAGCCTCAGCTCTTACTCCCTGGGGTACAGTGCCTGGTGGGGTGCCCGCACAGGGGAAGTGCTGAGCTGACTTAGTGCACACATTAAACCTTGAGGGAACTTAGGGCAAAGCTTAAAGCACAGGCTTCGGACCTCATAAAAGGGACATGAGCTCAAATCCTGGCTCCCCCACCTCCTGGATCTGGTGACTAAGGCGGGTGACTGGGCCATTCTGTGAACCAGTTTCCTCCTACGTAAAATGGGAAAATGACCAGGCGCTCCCTCGGAGGGGTCTGCCTGGGGTAAATGAGAGCTGTGCAGAAAACACACACATCGGGCCTGTCGCAGAGTGAGCGCTCGGTAAACCTGACGATGCCGGGTTTTCCGCCGGCAGCAGGAAGCAGCAGGGATAGGGCCGCAGGTTTACCACCCTGGACTGTGCCAGCCCCTTTGCCCGACTCAGGGAAACCACCCGAAATAAGAGCGTGGCAAAGTTTACCACGAGATAATGTCTGGAGCAACCACATTCTCAGTAACAGAGACAAAGTTTTCCCCCTTTGCCTTGCCCAGGCTCATAAAGCCCGGGTGGGTCAGCCGAAAGTTGTCATCTGTGAAATTAACCACATTTATGGCTAATTTAGCAGATGGCTACAGTGCACCCATCTGTTCAATTAACCACACTTAAGAAAATAATCTGACTTTCTTTTCACAACTTGAAAAGAAATCCGATCTCCCTTAACCTCTGGAACTTGGGACCGGGAACTGCAGTGGGGTCATCCCCCGTAAGTACCATCATCAGGGGCCTGAACAAACGAGCATCCGTGGTCCAGGCTGCCTTGTGCAGCCAGTGCCCTGGGAACCCTCCCTGGTCCTTTCTGCTGGGGATCTTCAGCAAGAAAATAAAGCTCTCAGCTGGGTCCACGGTGGCTCGATGGCAGAGTTCTCACCTGCCGTGCCAGAGACCTGGGTTCGATTCCCGGTGCCTGCCCATGCCAAAAAAAAAGAAAGAAAATAAAGTTCTAATTTTTGACAATTGCATACTTCCTACTAAAGTCCAGCGCTGCTCGTCCATTCCTGGCATCTGCTTCCCAAACTTGGGCCCTCACCTGTTCTCACGAAGTATGAAAGGCATTCTCCGCTCCGCACTGGTAGAGGTGGTTACGAGGCAAGCGTCCTGGCTTTAGCCCTGACTCGGGCATGGCAATCACCGAACCCTGTGGCTCTGAGCTCAACCTCTGCGTGGAAATCTCTTCCTCTGCAAAACAGCAACAGCAATACCCGCTCTATCAGCTAATGTGAAAATCAGAGAGAATAGTGCTTCTTATCTTATACTTGTGCTATTCAAATGTAAGGTGTTGCTATGAAAGGATGCTATTTTTAAAGACGAGTGCGTGAGCATATGAGCTAGCTGGCTCTTTCCGCAGCCTCGGCTAGAACTTGAGCAGTGTGCTTCTCAGACATCAGCCTACAGAGGAAAGCAATCGCCTGCGGACCTGGGTAAAATGCAGTTACTGGTGCAGTAGGTATGAGAGGAGCCTGAGATTCTGCATTTCTAACAAGCTCTCGGGTTTTGCCCAGGCTGCCGGTTGTCAGACCGCATTTTGAGGGGGTAAGTTTAGAGTTTAAACGCTCCCAGTCCCACACACGATCTGAGCTGAGCCTCCTCCTGCTGGCTTGGGGGCATGGCTCTGCCTTGGAGCTGCCCTGGGATTTACAGAGGACCTGCTGCAAACCAGTTCGACGTTCCAGGAACGTAAAGAAATAAAGGACTGAAGCCACCCTCTCAAGTCCTCGGCTCCAATCCTCCATCCAGGCGCACCCTACCCTCCACAACAGCAGCGACAGAAAGAGTCTGAGCTCAGCTTTATTGCAAGGGCCTTCTCAGTCTGCATTTTGTGGCTCCCTCCAGGCCCGTATCTTGGAAACAGGACTTAATGCATTCCAGTTACATGGACCCATTGCTGACTCCTTTCTCAAGATGGTGAGGATTGAGGCTTTGGGGCAACTGCTCCTATCTCCTCTTTTCTCGGTACTCAACTTCCTTTCGGTGTTGACTTCCATGGGATAAACAGTATCCCAGGAATTCTTGGAAGTTCAGTCAACAAGGCAGTGGCCCTAACTGGGAAGTCTGATGGTTCCCCACTCAAACTCTTCATCACATATAAAGCAGAAATCTCAAAACCAACTTGAGATGGAGAGAAGTGATGCCTTGAAGACATTTCTATGAGCAGTTGCTGAAACATCTAGGGGAACCAGAGACTGTGCCTTGCTGGGGAAGCTGCATGGCGTACCCCCAGCCAACCTTCCTCAATAGCTCAGCTCTCCCTTCTCTAGGGTTCATTTATCCTACCAACTTTTGGCTCTGTAAACATACTCATCGTGTATGATTGGAGATTCTATACCCTGGGGCAAAGTGTATGAGAATTCTTACTGGTTAAAATCTTTCTAAAAAAAAAAGATCCACCACTGTTTAAAAAGTTGAAAAAGGGATCAAACTTCGACTACAGATATGAATGAAGCTGGTCTGGATAGGATTAAGGTAAATCAGAAGACTGGGTAAAGGATATCATCCATATTTTAAATCTTCAACTTCTGTGTGAGACCAAAGGGAGAGATGTTTATTTGGTGCAAAATTTATATTTTGAGTAGTGCATTTCCTAATTTAACTTGTATTGTTGGTTTAGTGGAAGACCATAAGCACATGGAATCTTGAATAGGGCATGTGATCTTGTTGGTTTGTCCAGGTTAAATGTGATGTCCTGATATATGCCAGAGTAATTTGGGCAGCAAATAAGGAAGTATTTGCAAGGTTCCCTTGGGGGAATGAGGAGAAAGGAGGAAATATTCAACTTCCCCATTTGGAGAGTTTCTGATATTCTCACAAGCAGTGGGGACAACCAAATCAATAGGCCGAGCCCTCAGTCTTGGGGTTTGTTCATATGAAACTTATTCCTACAAAGGACAGGTTAAGCCTACTTATAATTATGCCTAAGAGTCACCCCCAGAGAACCTTTTTTGTTGCTCAGATATGGCCTCTCTCTCTCAGCCAACTCAACAGATGAATTCACTCCCCTCCCCCCTATGTGGGACATGACTCCCAGAGGTGTAAATCTCACTGGCAACGTGGGACAGAACTCCTAGGATCAACCAGGATCCAGCATCAAGGGATTGAGAAAGCAAAAGGGGAAAAAGAGAAATGAAACAAAATCAAGTTTTAGTGGCTGAGAGATTTCAGAGTCAAGAGGTTATCCTGGAGGTTATTCTTATGCATTACACAGATGCCCCATTTTAGTTTATGGTGTATTGGAGTGGCTGGAGGGAAGAACCTGAAACTGTTGAGCTATATTCCAGTAGCCTTGATCCTCGAAGACGAGTGCATAAATACAATGTGACTGTGTGATTGTGAAAACCTGTGTCTATTGCACCTTTTATCCCGGGTATGGACAGATGTGTTAAAAAAAATATATGAATAATAAATAAATAAATAATAGCAGGGCAAAGGGTAAAATAAATTGGGTAGATGGAAATACTAGTGGTGAATGAGAGGTTACAGGGTACAGTATTTATGAGTTACTTCTCTTTTCTTTTTCTTTTTATTTCTTTTTCTGGAATGATGCAAAAGTTCTAAAAAATGATCATGGTGATGAATACATAACTATGTGATGATATTGTGAGCACTGATCATACACCATGTATGGAATGTATGCATGTAAAGATTTACCAATAAAAATATTAATAATTAAAAAAAATCTACCATATGTGTCAAATGAAACCTCATTTATTTCTGGCTTCGTTTGCCAGGGCTGCCAGGACAAGGACCAAACCATGAGTTGGCGTAACAACAGAAATTTATTGTCTCATGGCTTAGGAGGCTCCAAGTACAAAATTAAGATCTCACTAGGCGATGTTTTCCCCTGGAACATGTAGGAGAAAGCATCACGTTCTTTTTTGGTTCCATAAACACAGCCATCGTGTATGGTTGGAGATACACACGGTTTTACTGCAACCCCTGGGGTTCCTTGGTTTGCATCTCTGCCTCCATCACATAACCATCTCTCTCAATTTCCCTCTCTCTGGCTTTTCCAACTGCTGGCTTCAGTTTCTTCTGACTTACTGTTTCTAAATTTCCCCCACCTGATAAGAACTCCATTCATATTGATTAAGACTCACCCTGCTTCCATTTGACCTCATCAAAATAGGCTCTCTGAAGCTCCTAGTCACAAATGGGTCCCCACTTTCAATCATAGTAACATCTTCAAAGGTCTTATTTAAAAATGGATTCACGTCCACAGGAACACAGATTTAAGCTTGGCATGTCTTGGGTGGGGGACAGAATTCAATACCCAACAGTCCCTTTTAAAATTAAGGTACTTTTCTTTTGGGTCTGGGGATATTGATTTCATTGTATTTACTTTATTGTTATTATTATGACTTATTTACAAATCATTTGTTTTAAAACTTTCAGAGAGAAAAAAAGCCCTACCTCCCCCAAAATTAGCCATGATTACAACTGCGATGAACGCACAAGATTATATTTAGTAACTCTGATTACTTCCCTGTAGTTTCTCTGCTGGTGACTACAGTTATTGACGTAATAAACCACCCCAAAACCTAGTGGCTCAAAACAAGAATTTCTTACTTTCTCTCCCAGTCTTGTTTGCTGGACTGCAGTGGGCAGGTCTCACTTCAGGTTTCTCGCCTTATTGTGGTCAATTGGTGGCTGAGTCTAGAGTCGTCTCGCTACTTGGCTGGGATGGATGTTCAAAATGTCTTCTTTACTCTGTCTTAGGTTTAGCCAAGATGCCTGGAGTGGGTGCGGGCTGGACCCTCATTTATCCTTCTCCTTGAGGCCTTTCCACTTGGCTGGCTTGAACTTCCTGACAGCATGGTCTCAGAGAAGCCAAGAAAACAAAATGGAAATTGAAAGTCTTCGGAACTAGACTCCTTGGAGACAGAGGCACAGCGGTCAACGGCAGGGGGTAGCAGACCCGAGAAACTGTCCCAGCGAGTCAGGAAGTTAGGCTCAAGAGCGAGCCAAGGGATCCAGCGTCCAACACATCTCCCTATTCTTTCCACTAAGTACTGTGAAAATTCTGGACAAACACAAGAAGACTCTGAAAGATGAAGGAAAGAAGACAGACCACCTAGGGACTTCAGGAATGGCACGATAGTATATTCCCTGGGTTTTCTTTTTGCTTCAGATATCTTGGTCTGGATACTGGAGAAGGAGTCAACCCAGGATGAACACATTTAAAGAACAAATGGGGTGGGACACGGTGGCTCAGCAGGCAGAGTTCTTACCTGCCATGCCTGAGACCTGGGTTCAATTCCTGGTACCTACCCACGCAAAAAAAAAAAAAACAAGAAGAAAACCTGCTCTCTCTAGCCAAAGGACCAGAAAAAGAACAATCTAGCAAAATGGGGAAATTTTAGGCAATAACTAAAGCACCAAGGCCAAACACTGTTTTGTTTGGAGACAACAAAGGCAAGTGGGGAAAAGCAAGTGGGATTCCGCCTACATCCAACTGTAACAAGACATCCTCCTCCCTGCAGGACGGCCTCAGAGGACACAAAGTGGGCACTGTGTCATTCATCCTTGCCATTGGTCATGTACACCCTTAGCCCAGTCTCAGTCGAGACAGCCTGGGGGCCTGGCCTTCCACTTTTAATCCGCAGTAACAAGGCACCTCTCTCCCTCCCCAGGATGTCATCAGAGTCCCAGAAGGAAAGGAGAAAGAAGGTGTGGATAAAAAGTATTTGAAGAAATGGTGGCTGAAAATGGCCCAAGCTCGGCAAAATTTAACCCCACAGATTCAGGAAGCCGAATGAACCTCAAGCAAAATAAACCCAAAGAAACTCACATCATGATGTATCATAGGTAAATGTCTGGAAATGAAAGACAAAGAAAAACCTTTGAAAGCAAGTAGAGAGAAATGACACCTTAGCACAGGGAAAACAATTCAAGTGGCAGTGGTTTTCCCATCCAAAAGGAAGGAAGTGGCACATTTGTCAAGTGCTGAAAGAAAAGAGCTATCAATCCAGAATTCTCTATCCAGCAAAAATATCCTCTTAGGAACAAAGGGGAAATCAAGACATTCTCTGATGCAAGAAAACAAGGAGAATCTGTCATCAGCAGACCCACCCTAAAAAGAATGTCTAAAGGATGCTCTTGACACAGAAAGGAAAGGATAAAAGTAGGAACACTGGGACATCAGGAAGAAAGAAAGGACGAGGGAAGGAATAAAAATATAAGTAAATAAAATAAACTTTCCTTTTCTGGAGTTTTCAAAACACAAATGTTAAGGGTCCGAAGTGACGCCATTCTTACCCAGAAGGCACACAGCAGTAGGGGCAGGTTGATTTAGGAGGCCAGTTGTTTTTCTGAAGTTTCTCAAAGTGTGCTTCCAGCAGCACCTACATTAGCATCTCCTCAGAATTAAAATGCTGCTTAAAGTATTGCCTTCTGGGCTGCTCACCAAACCTAACATCAGAATGTCTCCCGGGAGCTCCAGGACCCTGTACAGAAATGTGTGATTCTTACTTCCACGAAGATCTGCAAAAAGTCCTAAGATCGAAGTTGACCTTTGGTTAATAAAGGGTCAAGCTCAGTTAAGTCTGGGGAGAAGGTAAGAACAAAGTGTCTCAGAATTTCCTGGCTCTGAGCAATCTAGCCATCCAGGGCTGGAATAAATAACAAGGTATAAAAAAAATAATCACTACCCAGCTGTGGAGTCAATGTCACCTACATTTCTGGCCCCCGCAGAGGGGTCTGCTCCAATTTCTGCTGCTGTGAAATGAGAACAGCTTCCTTTCCTAATACATGGGGTCAAGGTGAAGAGCCAAAGAGGTGGGCTGGGAACGCGTTAGTAAAAGATTTTCTAACCAAATGTGAGTGTTTAACCTTCCCTTAAAGAGGGCGGTTGTGTTGCCCTTTTTTGTTCTTCGCGCAGACCCCTTGAAAGGCCGTCAGGCTGGCTCAAATCAAGTGTGTGACTTCAAAATTCCCCTGGCCTTTCCTCCAGGGTTCCGCCGAGGGGCACCCCCAGTGCCCAGGGTAGTAGCAGCCCCCCGGGGTCGGCGGGCCTGGGCCCCACGGCAGAGCGGACCACCCAGAGTTACGCTCCACGGCTGCACCGCCCAGCCCCGCGGCGTGAGGACACGGGTCCCCCGGCCGCCCAGCCCGGCGCTACGCCCTGCCGGCCCTTCCACGTCCCTTCCACTCCGGAGGTCCCCAGCTCTCACCTCCCCAAGGACTACGGCCTTAAGGCCCGTCCCCCGCCGCCCTCCCGAGGAAGTTGGGGCGGGGAAGTGGTGACACGCGACCGGCGCGTGGCCCGGGGACTTGCAGGGTCCGCGTGCGCTCTTCCGCTAAACGGAGAGGGGGAGGTGGGTGAATTGTCGTTTTTACGGGGGGAGGCGGAATCTGGACTTTCAAGCGTCCAGGAGTGCGAGGAAGAGGGTGAGCGTCAAACTTAAAATTATTTCAATAATAGGTCTGCCCAGCGGCGACCCCGCCAGGGAGGGGATAGGAATCATCCACCCACCCCACCCCACCCCACCCCACCCCACCGCACTAGCGCCGCCGGGGGTGCGAGAGCGGTGCCCGGGTCAGGAAGGGGCGGGCCACCCAGCGCCGTGGGCGCAGGAAACGTGTCAGCAGCAGAGCGAGACCTGGCGGTCGGGAAGGGGCGCACGGGACGCAGGGGTGGGGGTGCGGTGCCCGTGGGTGCGGGGCCGGCGGCCACCTCCCGGCTGAGGTCACGGACTTGGCTCTCTACAGAGCGGCCGGCGCGCACACGTGCTCGCGGCCAAAAAAGGAGGGAGGAAAGAAGCGCACAATGTGTTTCTTGTTAGGGACTCCAAAGCCGGGACCTCGGGTTTGGCTTTTTTTGTGCTGCATTATAATATTAAGATGTTGTCTAAATGCGGACAAAACCGCCCTTGTGGCCGGCCGGGGAGGGTGCCGGGGGAGCTCCCCCCGCCGCCGTCAGGCCCACAGTGGGCGGCCTGGGCCTGGCGCGCGGGGCGGGCGGGACGGCGGCGGCCGCCGGGACGCGCGGGGGGCCGGGGCTCTCCGGCGAGGGCGCCTCCCGGGCTGCGCAGACTGGGCGACGCCAGGCCCGCTGCGCTCCCGCCTCCTCGCAGACCGCCCCGGGGTTGTTTTTCCCCGACTTTATCTCTCGCTAAAGTTAATTTTCTTTTTCATTTGGTGACCGGAACAAAAGTAACAGGGAAATGCTTTGTGAAAGCCCAACGCGGCCCCGAATCGGCGCGCTTCACGGCGTCGGTAACTAAATATTTGCCGGGCGGGTCGTTAAAATCGGCGGCTCCGCAGAACTTGCGCAAACTTGGCTTTCTTTGAACGGAGCTGAAAGGCGATCTCCCTAAAAGGGGATCAGACAGTGGAAAGCAATTGGATTTAGTACGGCATTTTTTACCTGGTGCTCTTAAAAACCCTGGGCGAATAGATCCGCGCTGGAATCCTAGAAGGAATTATGGAAGGAACGGGAAGTCAAGGATAGGAAGTCCTTTTAGTAGCCGCAGCGCTTTGTTAACGTAATTTATTAGCTGTGTGTGATGAGAGGTAGAAGAGGTTAGGCAGGTCTTCAAAAACTACCCCAGGGGAGAAAAAGAAGCGCCTCCTTGTTCGCTTTTCTTAGGTTTGCACCCTCTCTTCCCCTCTCTTTGCCCCTCATCAGGGGGCTGTTTTAAGCCCGAATTCGCTTATCTGGTTTCAGGGATAGGGCTCCCTCTTGCCAAGGTATTAAATAAACAATACAGGACAAAAGAAAAAAGAAAAAAAAAACTTGAATTCTTATGTGATCCAGATGTTGTTTCCTCGAAAACCACAACAAACTCAGCTAAACCAGATAACGGGATCAGGTCAAGAATAGCCTTGTCCCCTCCCCGCCCCGCTCCCGTCCGGGGTTTTAGGACCAGCGGAGGACACAGATGCCCAGTAACTCCTTCCCAGAAAAGATGATCAGTAATTGCTACCAACACTCCAATCTGCGGACGACTACCCTTGAGGATTACGGGTGCCACCAACTCTCCCGGAATGTTGACATCTGGTTCCTAACATGCAACTTTCCCCCAGAGATAAACCCGGGACCGAGGAGGCGTTTGCGCGTGCAGGGCTGGCTTGAAAGTTTCTGTCCTCTCTGGTTTTTCTCGGTTGAAAATACAGCCGTATAAAGGGGGCCCGATCCGGACACCCCCTTTGTAGTGGTAATGAGAAGGTGGCGCTGAGAGGGACTGGAGTGGGGTAGCCTCCGAGCCGCGGGCCGGCTGTCCTCCCGCCTCCCCCGGCGTGTGCGGTGGCGGGGCTGTTCGGGGCTGGGGGAAGGGGGGGGGGGGGCAGTAGCTTTTTGTGCAATCTCCTGGGGTCCCGAGACGGAGGAGGGGGGTTCAAAGATATTTATAGGGGCCCGAGATCAAAGTCATCCCCGGCAAAAACCCGAGGATCCAAAGGAATAAATAACTCTCACCATCGGCTAAGAAAGCGACCTACTCCCGGCTCCACCCTTCCCTCGCTTCCATCCCAACCCTGAAAGCCTCGGTTGCAAAAGCCAATAAAATCAAACCTTTGGCTTTTGGCAAAAACTCTCAGCCCCATTATGCTTCCTTGTGCAAAAGGAAGATTTCTTTCTTTTCCCTCTCCCGGCCCCCTCCCGCCCCTCCCGCTCCCTTTTCTTTTCTTCTCGGTCCTTCCTTCCCACCAATAACTCGAAACTTAAGACAGGCCACCGGCTGCAGGTGCTCGTGGGCCCCGGAGCGGCCCCGGGCCGAGGTGAGGCTGGAAAGCGCTGGGGTCCCGCCGGCATTGATCAGCTGGGAGCGCGCGCTGACTGACAGGCGCGGTTGCCATGGCAGCCGCCTGAGCGGCGCCGCGAGGACCCGGCTGGAGGGCGGCGGTGAATGGGCGGCGTCACGCGCCTGGCGCCAGAGAGTCTGCTCCGGGGCCCGCGGCTCCGGCCCCGCCGCTGCCGCTGCCAATTCATCACCTGTCAGGGATCACTCAGGGGGTCACCGGCGGAATGGACACAGCTGGGAGAACAAAACCGGGGGGAAAGAAAGGAGAA
>PVIY010044573.1:0-19631 GCA_004026745.1 Myrmecophaga tridactyla | reverse complement strand
TTATCATATTGAGGATCATAATTAAAAAGTCTCTCTCTAGTAATCCAAGGTCTGGTCCTCTTCATTGGTGGTTTCTAGATTATCTTTTTCTTTCAGATTGGCTATTATTGCCTCATTTGTTGTCTTGTAGTCTTTTGTTGCACAGCCTATACTTTAATATTTTTAGAGTGTTAATTCTAGGAATTAATCTCTAGATTATTCATTAAGTTTGTATCCAGCTATTGATATGACAGAGGTTTTCCTGAATGCCAGGAACTAATTAGAACAATCAAAGCAAGGCTATACGCACTTTTAACTGCCTTTGCAAATTAGCTTTGCTTTGGATCATGGTCTCCAGAATTTAGCCCTCCTATCAAGAAGATCAGCCCAATAGAGTTTCTGTTTGGGGTGATGGGAAAGTTTCGGTAATAGATGCTGGTGATGGTACAACATTTAAATGTAATTAACACTGCTGAATATTTGACTGTTGTTAAAAAAGAAATATTACATTGTATATATGCCACAAGAATAAAAAAAATTTTAAACCCATAGGACTGTACAACACAAGCAGTGAACCCTAACATAAAATGTGAACTATAGTTGGTAGTATAATTATAATAATATTCTTTGATCAATTGCAATCAAGTACTATAATAATGCAGTGTTAATAATCAGGAAAACCTTGTGTGTGAGCAGGGGTGGGAAGGTATATGGAACTCTGCACTTTCTGCATGGTTTCCCTGTAAACCTACAACTTCCCTTATAATAATATATATATTACATAATAAATATATATTACACTTGAAAAAAAAAAAAAAAAAAAAAAAGAAGATCAGCCCAAGGCAAGTGGGTATCAAGAAGATCGGCCCAAGGCAAGTGGGAAGTGAAGGGTTCAGTTTATCTTAACTTGAGCCTGCTTTTTCCCCCTGGGCTTAGGTTTGCTAGAGGCCTTAGGAATTTCAGTACCAGTGAACAGACCCTCTACTCCCTTTGAAACAGACTTCCTCCCCACTCTTGGGAAATCTCTTGAGTGACTCAATACAGGTAGTTCTTCACCTAGGCAGCTTCAACTTAATTGTTTTTCACACTGACCCAGCTGGCTGAAAGTGGCTTCTCTGTTTCAGGACAAACTCTGGGAGGGCAAATCTGAGACACATTCTCCAGCTCAGTCTCAAGTATTCCACCCAATATATTGTCACTGACATGCATCAATTCCAGTATGCATACAAGGGCCATTCTGCTCCCTCTGGACCCACAATGAGAGTGCAAGCTGACTCCACCCTCACTGTGGAGGGGTTGGGCAGCAGAGGTTTCTTCGATGGGTTTCTTCTATGGGTTTTGAAGCTGTCTTTACTTAATTCACCTCTTGCACAGTTAATGCAGGCCTCTGTTTTCTGTATATCTGAGGAACCTTACTATCTTTAAGATTACTTTGCTGACTTTGCCCAAGGGGGACTGGGACAATGGTCACCTTCAGAGTTGGCCCCAAGCAATCTGAAGTAGCTGATAAAGGCAGAGATCTGGCATCAGACCACATGCTCCTGGAGTTTGGAGGACAGTTTTTTATGTCCAACCTGGTGCCAGCAATGCTAGAAGCCAGAGTCCCAGTTCCAGTCCATGAGGCTGAAAGAAAGCCACTGCAGCAGGGATGAAATTTAACAGTCTTTATTGCAATTTACCAGCTTCTTCCTCCTGTTCCTCCCTGGATGCTACACAAAGTCTAGTTCCCCTAGACTTTGGAGTTTCAAATGGGTTCATTCAGACAGTTTCTTCCAGTTCAATAGTTGTTTTTGTGGAAGTACTGATTCCTGGAGCTTCCTACTCTGCCATCTCCCTACAATCGGTAAATGGTGGTCCATTTGTTAATTGGATTGTCTTTTGTTTCTGAGTCTATATGCAGATTTCTTCATATATTCTACTTATTAAATGTTTATCAGATATAGATTATAATTGTTTCTCTCATTCTATTCTTGTGTTGCTTGTCCTTTTGATAATTAATCTAAAATCCATTGCCTAGTACAAAGTCCTGAAGACATTTTACTTTGTTTTTTTCCTATATGGTAAGAGATAGGAGACCACATTCATTCTTTTGCATGTGGATTTCCAGTTGTCCCAGCACCATTGCTGAAGAAACTATACTTTCCCCACTGAATGGACACGGCAACCTTGTAGAAAATTAACTAGCCATAGATGTGTCTATTTATCTCTGGACTCTCAATTCTATTCCATTGGTCTATACGTCTATGCTTTTTTTAAAAAAATTTTTTATTAATTAAAAAAAATCACAAGAAACACAAACATTCCCAACACATACCCTCAGCAATTCACAATATCATCACATAGTTGGTCTATCCTTATGACAGTACCATAACTGGAGTTTTGTAGTAACTTTTGAAATCAGAAAGTGTGAGTCCTTCAACTTTCCTCTTCTTTTCTTTCTTCTTTTTTTTTTTGTACACTGTGTGGCAGGGTCACATTTCATTATTTTTCCATGTGAGTATCCCATTATTGAAGCGCCCATTTGTTGAATTTTGTTTGTTCTTTGTTTGCTTATTTTCTGGGAAGTGCATGGACTGGGAATCAAACCTGGGTCTCCCTCATGGCAGGCAAAAATTCCACCAGTGAACTACTCTTGCACCTCCAACTTTCCTCTTGTTTTTTGAAGGTTCTTCCACCTATTTGGAGTCCCTCGCAATTTCATATGAATTTGAAGATCAGTTTTTCTATTTCTGCAAAAAATGTTGCTGAAAATCTTTTAAGAATTCCATCAAATATGTAGATGACTTTAGGCAGTTATTGACATCTTAATAATATTTTCTTCCAATTCATGGACATGAGATAGCTTTCCATTTATTAGTGTTCTATTTCTTTTAACAATGTTTTGTAGTTTTCAGTGTACAAGTCTTTCAACTCATTATCAAAAAGTATTCCTCGGTATTTTATTATTTTAGATGCTATTGTAAATGGAATCGCTTTTTTCCTTTATACATTAATTAACCAGTGTATAAAATCAACTGATTTTTATGTGTTTATCTTTTATCCTGCAATTTTGCTAAATTCATGTGTTAGTTCTAGTAGCTTTCTTTTGGATTCTTTAGGATTTTCTATATATATTGGATCATGTTATCTGTGAGTAGGGATAATTTGACTTCTTCCTTTACAATGTGAATGCCTTTTATTTCTTTTTCTTGCATGACTGTTCTGGCTAGAACTTCCAATATAGTGCTGAATATCAGTGGTGACAGTGGGCATTCTTGTCTTCTTCCTGATCTTAGAAGGAAGGCTTTCAGCTTTCCACCATGGAGTATGATATTTGCTTTGGGTTTTTCATAAATACTCTTCAATCCTTGTTTTGGTTTGCTAAAGCTGCCAAATGCAATATACCAGAAATGGAGTGGCTTTTATAAAGGGGATTTATTAAATTACAAGTTACAATTCTAAAGCCATGAAAATGTCCAAATTAAGGCACCAACAAGAGGATACGTTGTCAGAGGAAAGACATCTAGGTTCCTCTGTCACGTAGGAAGGCACATGGGGCTGTCCTTTTCTCCCAGCTTCTGCTTTCAAACAATTCTCTTAGTTTCTGGCATCTCCTGAGGCGTTCTTCTTCTGCATCTCCAAAAATCTACGTCTGAGCTTTCCCCCAAATGCTTCCCTCTTAAAGTAATCCAGTAAACAGATTAAGACACATCTTGAATGGGTGGGGTCAAATCTCCATGGAAACAACCTAATCAAAACATCTCACCCAACAATAAGTCTGCTCCACAAGACTGGATTAGAAGAACATGGCTTTTCTGGGGTATATAACAGTTTCAAACCAGCACAATCATGTATAGAAAGTTCCCTTCTATCCCTAGTTTTCTGACTGTTTTTATCATGAAAATATATTGGATTTTACCAAATGTCTTTTCTATATCAGTTGAGATGAATGTGTGTTTTTATCCTTCATCCCACTTGGTCATGGTGTATAATACTTTTAATATACTGTTGGAATACTTTGCCAGTATTTTGTTGTGGATTTGTGCATTCGTATTCATAAAGGATATTGGTCCATAATTTGCTTTTCTCGTACTGTCTTTATTTGGCTTTAGTATCAGATAGTGTTGGCTTCACATAATGAGTTAGGAATTGTCCCCTGCCCTCCAACTTTCTGTAAGAATCTGAGAAGGATTGGTGCTAAATCTTCTTTAAATGTTTGGCTGAATTCAGCAGTGAAATCATATAGTCTTGCAATTTTTTACTTTGGGAATTTTTTTTTTAATTAAAAAAATTTTTTTAAACATAACAACATACAAACAGCAACATTCTTACGATATGATCATTCCATTCTTAGTACATGAACAATAATTCACAATATCAAATATAGCTGTATATTCATAACCATGATCAATTCTCCAAACATTTGCATCAATCCAGAAAAACAAATAAAAAGAAAAAAGAAAAAAATTCATACATACCATATCCCCTCTCCCTCACCAATCACCAGTATTTCAATCTACTAAATTTATTTTAACACTTTGTTCCCCCTATTATTTATTTATTTTTAATCCATATATTTTACTCTTCTGTACATAAGGTAGATACAAGGAACATCAGACACAAGGTTTTCACAATCACACAGTCACATTACAAAAGCTATATCACTATATAATTATCTTCAAGAAACATGGCTACTGGAACACAACTCTACTGTGTATTTTCAGGCACTTCCCTCCTGCCTCTCCATTACACCTTGACTAAAAAAGGTGATATCTATATAATGCATAAGAATAACCTCCAGGATAACCTTTCGACTCTGTCTGGAATCTCTTAGCCATTGACATTCTATCTTGTCTCATTTCACTCTTCCCCCTTTTGGCCAAGAAGGTTTTCTCAATCCCTTGATGCTGAGTCTCAGCTCTTTCTAGGATTTCTGTCCCGCGTTGCCAGGAAGGTCCACAACCCTGGGAGTCATGTTCCACGTAGAGAGGGGGAGGGCAGTGAGTTTGCTTGTCGTGTTGGCTGAGAGAGAGGCCACATCTGAGCAACAAAAGAGGTTCTCTGGGGGTGAATCTTAGGCCTAATTTTAAGTAGGCTTAGCTTATCCTTTGCAGGGTTAGGTTTCATATGAACAAACTCCAAGACTGAGGGCTCAGCCTATTGCTTTGGTTGTCCTCCTTGGGAAATTATTAAGCACTGATTCAATTTCTTCCTTGTTATAAATCTGTTGAGATATTCCAATTTTTCTTGCAACAGATCAGGTTAGTTGTTATGTTTCTAAGAATCTGTCCATTTTATCTAGGTTTTCTAACTTGCTAACATATAGTTGTTTATACTACCCTCTTAAAATCCTTTACATTTCTAAAAGTAGTTATAATCCCACTTTTACTCCTGATTTTAGTTATCTGTGTACTCTCTTTCATTATCATTCTGCCTAAAAGTTTATTTTATTGATCTTTTAATAAAACCAATTTTTGGTTTTATTTATTCTTGCTATTGTTTTGCTATTCTATATGTCATTTATCTCTGCTTTAATCTTTACTATTTCTTTCTTTCTACTACCTTCAGGGTTAGTTTGCTCTTCTTGCTCTAGATTCTTTAGGTGCAAAGATAGGTTACTGATTTGTTCTCTTCTTTTTCAATGTAGGCACTGAGGACTATAAATTTCCATCTGAGTACTGTCTTCACTGCATCCCATAAGATTTGGTATGCTGTGTTTTCATTTTCATTTATCCCGAGATATTTCCTAATTTCCTTGTAATTTCTTTGATGAACCATTGGTGATTTAATAGTATATGGCTTAATTTCCACATATTTGTAAATTTTCCAGTTTTCTTTCCATTAACTATAGGCATTAGGTCTAACTGGTTAATAGTGTTCAAGCCCTCAGTTTCCCTATTAATATTCTGTTCAGATGGTCTATCAATTATTGAAAGTACTATATTAGAGTCCCCAACAAATATTGTAGAACTATCAAGTTTTCCTCTCAATTCTGTCAATTTTTGCTTCCTATCTTTTGGCATTATGTTGCTGTGAGGTGCATATATGTTTATAATTGTTATATCTTCTTGCTGGATTGAACATTTTTTGATATATAATACTTTTCCCAATCCCTTGTAATCTTTTTAAACTATTTTGTCTGACAATAATATAGCACCCTGGCTCCCTTTTGATTTTTGTTTTCATAGAATAGCTTTTCCACATTTTTACTTTCAACCTCTTTGTGTCTTTGTACCTAAAATAAGTCTCTTGTAGACAGCATATTATAGATGAATCATGTGTTTGCATCAAATCTGCCAATTTCTGTCTTTTGATAGGGGAGTTTAATCCATTGGTATTTAAGGTAATAACTGAGAAGGATTTACTTCTGTCATTTAAGTACTTGTTTTCTGTGTATTTCTTGTTCCTCACTGTGGTAGTTAGATTCATTTGTCAACTTGGCCAGGTGAAGGCACCTAGTTCTGTGGCTGTGGACATGAGCCAATGGTACGTGAACCTCATCTGTTGCTGATTTACACCTGCAGTCAGCTAGGAGGCATGCCTGATGGAATGAATGCTGTTTGACTTTATTGGCTGGTGCTTAAATGAAAGAGCGTAACATAGCACAGCCGAAGCAGCTCAGCACACCTCATCTCAGCACTCGCAGCTCACCCGAGGCCTTTGGAGATGCAGAAAGAAGTCACCCCGGGGAAAGTTGTTGGAACCCAGAGGCCTGGAGAGAAGACCAGCAGAGACCATCCTGTGCCTTCCCACATAAGAATGAACCTCAGTGGAAAATTAACTGCTTTTCCGCTGAAGAACTAATAAAATAAATCCCCTTTTATTAAAAGCCAATCCATCTCTGGTGTGTTGCATTCCGGCAGCTAGCAAACTAGAACACTCACTTACTCCATCACTGCCTTTTGAAAAATTTATTTGCTTTTTTGAAGTGTATTATTTTGATTCCTTATTCTTTCTTTTTCTCTACATTTTTTAGTTATTTTCTTAGTGGTTATCTTTCTTATTACAATTAATAACTTCGATAACAACCTAATGTCAGTAATATACAAATTCTCTTCTCCTACATATCTCTGTACCTCTCACCAAAAGTACAATAACACCTAATTTTAAATTTACCTATGTGGTTACCTTTACTGATGTTCTTTATTTCTCTTATGGCTTCTAGTCATGGTCTAGTGTCATTTTATTTCAACCAAGCATACCCCCTTTAGCATTTCTTACAGGGTAGGTCTTTTGGTAAAGAACCCTTTCAGCTTCTTTTTTTTTTTTTCTGTAAATGTCTTAATTCCTACTCCATTTTTTACAGAGAATTTTGCTGGATAAAGAATTCCTGGTTGAAAATTTATTTCTTTAAGGACTTTAAATAGGCCATCCCACTGTCTTCTGGTCTCCATGTGTTCTAGTTTGCTAGCTGCTGGAATGCAATATACCAGAAACAGAATGGCTTTTAAAAAGGGGAATTTAGTAAGTTGCTAGTTTACAGTTCTAAGGCTGAGAAAATGTCCCAGTTAAAACAAAGTCTATAGAAATGTCCAATCTAAGGCATCCAGGAAAAAATACCTTGGTTCAAGAAGGCTGATGAAGTTCAGGGTTTCTCTCAAGTAGAAGGGCACATGGTGAGCACAGTCAGAGTTTTCCTCTCATCTGGAAAGGCACATGGTAAACACAGCATCATCTGCTAGCTTCTTCTCCTGGCCTCCTGTTTCATGAAGCTCCCTGGGAGGCATTTTTCTTCTTCATCTCCAAAGGTCGCTGGCTGGTGGACTCTGCGTCATGGTACTACAGCATTCTCTGCTCTCTCCGAATCTCTTTCATTCTCTAAAATGTTCCCTCTTTTATAGGACTCCAGCAATAATCAAGACCCACCCAAACGGGTGGGGACACATTTCCCCCAATCCAGTTTGACAACCACACTTGATTGGGTTACATCTCCAGGGAGATTATCTAATTACAGATTCAAACATACAGTATTGAATAGGGATTATTCTGCCATCATGAAATGGGATTTTTTCTTTTTTTTTTTTAAATATGGAACACTTCACAAATTTGCATGTCATCCTTGCGCAGGGGCCATGCTGATCTTCTCTGTATGGTTTCAATTCCAGTACATGTGCCGCCAAAGCAAGAACAATGAAATGGGATTTTGATTAAAACATGACTTTTCTAGGGGACATACATCCTTTCAAACCAGCACACCATGGTTTCTGGTGAGAAATCCACTGTTGATTTTATCAGGGATTCCTTGGAAGTGATGAGCCACTTCTCTCTTGCTGTTTTCATAATCCTCCTTTTGTCTTTGGATTTTGAAAATTTCACTAAAAATGCCCTTTTAACATCTATTAATTGAGTTACCTGGATGTGCATATTCATATCTTTCATCAGGTTGGGGAAGTTTTCAGCCATGACTTCCTGAAATGCTTTTTCTGCCCCTTTCTCTAGCTCTCGTTTCTTCTAGGACTTTAATGACATGAATGTTGGAATGCCTGATGGTGCCCCATAGGTCCATAAGGCTCTTTCCATTTTTCAATATTTTTTTCTTACTGCTCCTCACACTGAGTAATTTCAATTTTTTCCTTCAAATTCACTGATCCTTTCCTCTGCCTGTTTAAATCTGCTGCTGAATCCATTTAATGAGTTTTTCATTTCCATTACTATACTTTGCAGTTCCCAAATCTGTTTGATTCCTTTTTATAATTGCCATCTCTTCATTTTGTTAAGACAATATTTTCCTAATTTTTTTTAGTTCTTTGTAAATGGGTTCCTTTAACTCATTTAGGACAGTTGATTTAGACTCTTTGACTAATATTTCCAATGTATGAGGTTCCTCAGGAATTATTCCTGGCAAATTCTTTTTTTTTTCCTGTGAATGAGTCATGCATTCCTGTTTTTTTGTGTATGTTTTGCAATTTCCTGTTGAGATTGGACATTCTGAGTTAATGTTATTATAACTCTGGTTATAATAACAGATAACTGAGATAACTCACTCCTCTGAGATAACTGGATTGTTGTTGTTGAGGACTGGAGCCATCTATTTGTAACTTTTTCAAACTATTTTTGCTTCCTAATGAGAAATGGAAAGTGACATGAGGGGGGAAATATATAAGGTATTGTTCCTTTAAGACTTCTCTGCTGCTTTTACTTGAGGGGGGTTGGAGCAATGGATTTTCTCACAGCCTCTCCTTTTTCAAGATTGTTTTGGCTCATCTAGATACCTTGTATTTCCAGATGAATTTTACAATCAGCTTGTCAATCACAATTTTTAAATACTGACTTTATATCCAGCTTTCCAAACTTCTGATTAGTCCTTTAGACTTTTCTGCATGTGAAGTCATATCTGTATATATTTCATCCCTTCCAATTCTTATATATTTTATGTTGAAATTGTTTATTGGTTATAAATTAAGCGTGCAAATACTAGATTATTGGGCTTTACTTTAGGAGATAGTCCAGAACTATTTTTTAAAGTGGTTGTACCTGTTCATATTCCTATCAGTTCCATATTTTCATCATTACCTGCATTAATAATCTTTAATTTAGTCATCATGTTGAGTGTATAGGAGTTTCTCTATATAGTTTTTGATGATAATTCAATATTGAACACCTTTTCATATGTTCATGTGTCATTATAGGTATTCTTTGTTTTGAAATGCCTGTTGTGGCTTCCCCTCATTTCTCCATTGGGTTGTCTGTCTTTTTTATTGATTTGTAGGGATTCCTTGTATATTATACATTTAGTTTCTCTACCTGTTATTTGTGTCACAGGTAACTTCCCTCAGTCTGTGACTTGCTTTTTCACTTTCCTAAGGACAATGTTTGAAAAAAAAAAAAAAACTTGTAATATTAACAGTGTCCTGCTCATCATTTTTATTCCTTATGGTTGTTTTTGTCTTAAGAAACCTGACCTTATGCCAAAGTCATAATGATTTCTCCTTGTAGTTTGGTACCATTACGTGCCCCAGAAAAGATCATGTTCTTTTAGCCAATTTCTGTGGGTGCAGACCTATTGCGGGTGGGATCTTCAATTAGGTTATGTCAATTGAGATGTGACCCAGCCCATTCAAGGTGGGTTTTAATCCTTTTACTGGAGTTCTTTATGAGAGGCTAAAAGTCAGAAAAAGCTCAGAGCTCAGAGAGAAACACCCAGAGAAGTCTGGAGAGAAAAAAGCCTCCGGAGGAACTGAGAGATGAAGTCACTGAAGGCAGAAGCTGAAGGCAATGAAACCTGGGAAAGAAGGACCAGCAGACACCTGCCATGTGTCTACTCATGTGACAGACATGTCTCAGATGCAGACAGCCTTTCTTCAGAGAAGGTATCTTCCCCTTGATACCTTAATTTGGACATTTTCATGGCCTTACAATTATAACTTACAAGCTAATATATCCCCATTTGTTAAAAGTCTGTCTATTTCTGGCATACTGCATATCAGCAGTTTTAGCAAACTGAAACACTCCTATGTTACCTTCTAGAACTTATTGTTTTGCCTTTCATCTACATGTAGCTGAATTGGTAGATTCCAGGTACCATCTTCTGGAATCAAGTTTTATATATTTTCATATGAATATCAAGTTGACTTTACATCTGTCCTTTCTTCATCACTATTCAGTCCCAAATTTGCCCTAAACCAAGTGTTCATATATATATGTAGCTTTGTTTCAGGGCTCTGTATTTAATGTTCCATTGGCTTATTATATATCCTTATACCAATGCTGCACTATGTTAAATTAAAATTTTATAGTAGGGCTTGATATCTGATAGTGCAAGTCCTACTATCACGTTATTCAAGAATGCCTTGGTTATTTGGGGCCCACTGTATTTCCACATATGTTATAGAATCAGCTTGTCAGTTACAAAAAATCAAAAACCTCTTGGATTTTGTTTACACTGAATAATACAGATCAATTTTGGAGAAAAAGACATTTGTATAGCACTGAATCTACCATGCCAGAACATACTATATCTGCACAGGGTACCCCCTGAGTACTGAACAGGGTATTGGGTGTGAAGAAATAGCCTAAGGCTAGAGATAGAATCATGAGAAGAAAAGTACTTAGCACTCACACAGGTCTGGTAATAGCATACGTTCCCACCACCCAGACTGGATAAACTCATAATCCAGGAGACACTGGGTAGAGTACTCAAAAATATACTCAGCAGTGGGGAATAATTAGCCCTGGTCTGAGCCCTGCTCCAGACCATTCTAAGGAATCATAAAAGCAAGACTGAAAAAAGATCAAACTGTTTACACAAGTAACTTGACTGCATCCCAGAACAAAGTTTAAGAATATTTACAGAAATACAAAAATATTCAGCAGGTAGCATTTAGTCTGTCAGGACATCTGATCAAAGATTACAAAGTCCCAATATAGATAAAACAGACCAATGCAACAAAAAGAACTAAAGAGACAGAAGCATGTAAATATGGGAACTTCATATATGATAAAGGCCAACCTACAAATAAGGGAGAAAAGGAAGGATTGTTTAGTACATGGGAAAAGTAGCATATGGACAAAAATGAAACTGGATCCCTACCCATAGTAAAATCAAGGTGAAAAAACAACCAACCAACAAACAAATCTAAACATGAAAGATTAAATCACAAAGTCAATACAAAATGTAGATAAGTTTCTATGCGACACTAGGTCAGGAAAGTACTTCTTAAAACCTTAAAAATACAGATAACAAGGTAAAAAAGTTTCTTTCAAAAGGATTAATGTGATACATAAAAACTAAGGGTTCTATTCAAAAGGCTTCACAGGCAAAGTTAAGAAAAATAACAAAATAGAAGAAATTTATAACGTCCAGAACTAACAAGAGATTAATATTTAGAATACATAATCAATTCCTGCAATTAAGAAGCAGAAGAGGGCAACTTCAATAAAAAAATCAGTGAAGTATATAAATAGGCAATGATATAAAGAATAAATTCAAAAGTTTAAAAAACACAAGAGGTATGTGTTGAAGAGTGCTTTGAAAACTGCTGCTTTCTTCTTTCTTTGCTTTGTATATATGTTACACAATAAAAAAAGTTATAAAAAAAAAACAAAAAAACACAAGAGGACCTGAACATCACTAGTAATCAGAATAATGTGAATACAAATAACAATATTTAACTTTATACCTATCAGAGTGGAAAAAATCTGAAAGCTAGATAATGCCAAGTATTAGTAGGAATGCAGGAATATAGAAACCCTCATTATTTCTAGTGAAAGTACAAAGCTGTAGTCCTTTCAGAGGGCAATCCAGCATCACTTCGGAAAATTACATATATACAAACCCACTGGCCCAGAAACTCTGCTACTAGATAAATATCTCAAAGAAATTCTCAAACAGGTAACCTACGCAAGGATGCTCAGAGTAAAATTATAAGCGCTGAGATATTGATGCCTTTGGCCCTCAGGTCAGCCAGGTGTCCCATGGCACAGCTGGAGATCTCCACTGTAAGCAGCCTCATTTACTTCCTGGTGCCATAATTTTCTATGTGTGCCACGTCATGAATAATGCTGGAATACCATGCTTCCCTACAGTAAAACTCTCAGCTAGAACAAAGATTTACATGTAAATAAATGAAACTATAAGAATCCTGGAAGAAAATATGGAAGAATTTTTTTTATGATTTCAGAATGAGGAAAACCTAGCTAACTATCGGCATGAAACCCAGAAGCTATAAAACAAGACTGATATATTCCACTCTATAAAATGTTTAAATTTTCCATAAAAAATTACAAACAAATCCAAAAGACAAATGACAGACTGGGAAATAAATGCACATCACATCATACACAAATTCTAATTTGTAAAAACTCCCACACAATCAATAAGAAAAAAAAAATCAACAACCCACATAGAAAAATGGGCAAAGGGTATAAGCAGGTCACGGATAAGGAAGTAGACATAGCAATCAAATATATGTAAAGTTTACAACCTGTTAGAACTAATGTAATTAAAAGTAGAACGAGATATTTTTCTTCTACCAGATTGGCAAAGAACAATAAATTTAAGAAAATACAAAGGCAAATAAATAATTTATTGCTGGTGAATTTAAATTGGCACTTCTACAGTAGGTAATTTAAGAATATTTCAAAATTTAAAAAGCATAGATCCTTTGACTATTAATTCTGCTTCTAGGTATTTATCTACACAGATAACTTTCACATGTGTAAAATGACATTTCTACAAGGATAGTCTTCTCTGCAGCATTATTTGGAGGATCAAAAGACAATGGAATAGGGCAGTGCCGGGTTCAATTCCCAGTGCCTGCCCATGAAAAAATAAATAAATAAAAAATAAAGACAATGGAATAGTAAATTCAAAAGGGCTGGAATATTGTGCTTTCTAAAATACACTATCTTCAGGGTCTAGAACATTTGCTTGCATACAATAAACAGTAAATGTATACTGAATGAATAAATCAATGCTCAACAAGGAATTAATAATAATGTTAAAACCATACAATGGAATATGTAACTATTTAAAATCAGAAAGCTCTTGACTATCTATAAAGACACATTACATGAAAAAAGCAGTGAAGAATAAGGTGTATATGTTCATTTGGGCAAATAAAGTAATATACATTTTTCCTCTCCTCCTCTCTCTATATTTATATATAATTTGAAAATCTTACAGAGCACTAATATAGTGGTAGCAATGATTACCTTCATAGACGGGAACTAGAAACTTGGGGACCAAGAAAGGTCCCTGATTTTCCCTGAACAGTCTATTCTGATACATGTGTGTATCAGATGTGATTTCTAAATCACACATTAGCTTATATGCAACTGTAAACAGGGAAATTATGCTAGTTTAATACAGATATTACATTGGTTCATATGTGATTTTCTTTAGCTTATTAATGTTTTGTATCACCAAGTAATAGCAGCTGAATACAAATTACACCAACAGAATACAATAAGCTGCAGAGGAATACACGGTTGTTCATGATATCCATTCTTCCCTATGGTCTTCCCCTTGGCTCAATTTGGTCACATGCTCTGACTAGGGATTGCGTTTGCCTGGTTTTCCTTAAACACTGTTGTTTTTTTTCACCTTTATTTCAGTAATTTGGTAGCTGCAAACCTTCCTTACAATCCGTTTCATAAAGTTACCATAATCTTTTTTTTTTTTAGTGGCTTAAAAATATCATTTTATGATGTTTGTGGATTCTCTGGGTTAAGAATTCAGAAAAGACACAGCAGGGACAGCTTATCTCTCCTCCATAATGTCTGGGGCTTCAGGTGGAAGGACTCAAAGGCTGGAGATGGCTCAATGGCTGGGGGCAGGAATCATCTGGAGGCATCTTCACTCACATGTTTGGCAGGTGATGCTGGTATAGGTTGGAACATCTGGCTGTTGTCCAGAACACTCACACATGGCCTCTCCATGTGGCCTTGGACTTCTTACGTGGAGGCTGGTGGCTACAAAGATGAGTTTCCCAAGAAAACCTGGCAGAAGCTATATAGTCTTGTATGACCTGGCCTCAGAAGTCAGAAAGTATCTGCCTATCTCTCAGCTGGGCTCCCAGACTGTCCTTTAAGTGATGCGGTTATCTTTTAAAAACATTTTAATTTAAAGCCCTATACTTTCTATTGTATATACATTAGGATTTTTTTTCCTTTCAGCAATGCACTTTTAATAGCTCTGAGATATAATTTACATACCACTCACCCATTTAAAGTGTGTAATTCAGTGAATTTTATCTGAGTCCTGCAATTTTCACCTCCCCAAAATAAAACCATGCACCCCACAGCAGTTACCTCCCCCTCCTTCTTCCATTCCTCCCAGTCCTAGGCTATGACCAAAATCTCCTTTCTGTCTCCAAAGATTTGCCTATTCTGGATATTTCCTATAAGTGAAATCATGCAATACGTAATCTTAGTGACTGGCTTCTTTCACTTAGCTGAAGTTTTTAAGGTTCATCCACATTGTAGCATGTCTTCGTTATGACAAATGGCATACAATGGGTTGGCTTAAATAACAGGAATTTATTGGCTCCAGGTTTTAAGGCTTGAGTAAGTCTAAATTTAAGACACTGGAAAGGCTGCTTTCTCCACCAAAGCCTGTAGTGTTCTGGTGCTGGCTGCCAGCAATATTTGGGGCTCCATGCTTTTGTCTCTGCTATCCATCATATAGTCATGTCCTCTTCTTCCTGGCTTCTGTGACTTTTTATCATACAATCCTCTCAGATTTTTCCTTCTAGCTGCTCCAGACTATAGGAGGCTAGAAGGTATAAATATTTTTTAATAATCACAATCGACTTTGTGTGTGTGTGAAAAATAACATATATACAAAAAAAAGCAATAACTTTCAAAGCACAGCACCACAATCAGTTGTAGAACGTATTTCAGAGTTTGGCGTGGGTTATAGTTCCACAATTTTAGGTTTTCACTTCTAGCTGCTCTAAGATACTGGAGACTAAGAGGTTAATTTAATGATTCAGCAATCATATTCATTTGTTAAATCCTATCTTCTCTGTACAATGCCACCCTCACCTTTGATCTTTCTAACCCTCTCGCTAGAGGGGTTTGGGCTATGGCCATTCTAACTTTTACACACTGAAGGGTCTGTCAATAATATGGGGTAGGGAGATGGCACTATCTGATGTTCTGGAGAGGCTGGGCCCTCTTCCAGGACTTATCTGGTCCAGGGACAACTCTGGGCTCTTTTTATAAAGCCTAAAGTAATCCATATTAAGGGCCCCCCTGGTTCAGTCTGCCACACTTAAGCAGAAAACAGTACCTTCAAAAGGTCCTGTTTACAATGGGTTCATAGCTACAGGGATGCAAATCAAAATTGAGAACATGTGTTTTTTAGGGTACATAATTCAACCTATCATATACCATAAACATGTACTTCATTTTTTTATTGTCCAATAACATTTCATTGTATGGAATTACCACATTTTATTTACTCATTTATTAGTTAATAGACATTTGGGTTTTTTCCCTTTTGGGGCTGTTATAAATAATGCTGCTATGAATATTTGTGTACACAATTCTGGGTGCACAAAAGTATTCATTTCTCTTGGCTATACAATATATGAGTGGATTGTTGGATAAAACAGCACCTCTGTGTACAGCTGTCTGAAAAATTGACACTGTTTTCCAGGCATTAGGAATTTAATGTGCTTGTTTATGCTGGCATTTTTATTAGAATTGTCATTATTTTTATTATGCTTTAGTTACAAAGTTGCACAGATATTTACAGATTGGCCCAAACCTGTTTTTTCCCATAAGGTAAGGTCTATTGGGACCCCATATAGCAGAAACACTTGGGTGTCCTTCTATATTCTTTTATTAAAACTTTTATTAGCATTCCGGGAAGATGGTGGAATAGGACAGAATGAGTTCAGCCCTGCTCCAACGAAAAGTTAGAGAAGGGATGGGAGGGCAACTGGGACTGCAATTCCAAAGTGTAACTGACCTGGGACAGTCTTCTGCACCAGACAGGGCAGCCTGGTTGCAAAAGCTGAGGAACTGAGAAGCAGAGAACCGGAGCCTAATGCAGAAGCCCGGAGCCCACAGGAGTACACGGACGGGAAGATGGGGACCAGGAAGTAAGCCAAGCCACATCCCTTGAACACAGTACCCTCACCAGCGCAGCCCTGCGACCCACAACTCAAGCCACAACCCACCCGCTTGAACCCCGTCACTGTCACCACCCCCATTCCCTGCATTCCAAGCGTCCCTGCCCTGCCAACCCCTTGCGCTCATACCCACCTCACCACCCCACCACCCCATTTCAAGTGCAGCCCAACCCACCTCTCCTGCACTCCTCCCAAGCACTACCACCCCCTCGCTGCCCCCTGCAGGATGTCACCAGCACATAAAGGCTACCAGAGCTTACCTCCATACTCACCCCACACCCCCTGAGCTCTGGGCACAGGTATATCACCTTACGGTACTCCTAGACCCACGCATGTACATGGCCCCAGTCATCCCCAACCCCAGCTCTGGGGCACGTCCACCCCCAGCCCATGCAGGCTTAACACCAAGGCCAACATGGAGGCTTAATGAGGAGTGGGATTTAGTTCCTCCTCCGGAGCAGCTAGTAAATAGCCATGAATAATACAGACCAACTGCTGGGGCCACGTCAGTGACCAACACACAGCGTACCCCAGTATGGACAAGCTGGACCGGCTGGGAGCGCACCCAAAACCGTGAGTTCCTCAAACAACGACAGGCTGCTGCCCAGAGGGGATAGGAAAGAGACTTTACTAGCAGCAGGGGCTGAGCACAACCAAGCTCCAACTGTGGAATTAATTAACAAATTCTGACTACTAAAAATAGGACCCCAGCTCAGCTGAACCTTGGGGAAAAGCTAAAGTTGCTGGGTTTTGCCCCAGTACAGAGGGGGCAGAGCTGAAGGAAAAGAAAAAAAAAAAAACCCAGAGGTTTTTTGGATCAGACAGCACAAAATACTTGAAAGGGTCTGGGCCCTGAAGGAAAGGAGGGGGCACATAGGACCTGGAGATACACACTGCAATGTACCAACTTAAACTCCTGATTGGCAAACCTGGGGTCCTGCTCTGAAAAGGAATTTATTTATTTTTTTTTTTGTGGCTGTGTTTCTACAACTTGACTGCTGTTTGGATACAATACCTCGGGCTCCAAATGCCCCAGGTATTGGGCAGAATTAAGCTTGTCTGAGAGTTTGTCTGGAGGCTATACCTTCCCCAGGAGAGGAGTGGGGCCCAGCTCAGGTAGAATCCCTCCCTCAAGTAATTCAGACCCCAGGGTCTGGAAAACTGAAGAGATTAAAACCAGTCTTCAACCTCTCCTCTGTCTCAATCATGTCCCCAGCAGGGAGATTCGGCTGAAGTTAAAGGTACCACATCACTTTATGCTGGTGGGCAGACAAGCACCATATACTGGGCAGAACAGGAAAAACACAGAGTCCAGAGGCTTCATAGCAAAGACTTTCAACCTGCTGGGTCCTACCCTCAGGGAAAACCAAAGCAGGTGACTCTTTCCTCCTGAGAGGAGGCCAGCTTGGTCTAAGAAAATCTGACTGGGGTCTATAATACCTAAGTAGACCCTCCTGAGGGGGTAAAAAAATAGGCATTATACAGGCAAGGCAAGAAACAAGAAAACAAGAACTGAAAAATTCCGATCTGTTAACCAAAACCTAAGCTAGAGGGCTAGAGTAAGCTGAACTGAATGTCACAAAACAGACAGACAACAAAGTTATCCTGCAAGAAAATTCTAGGTAAAAAAAAAGTGAAAGCAATCTCCAGAATAAATAATTAAGGAAATTAAATGCCTAGATGCCAGCAAAAAATAACAATCATACTAGGAAAATTGAAGATATGGCCCAATCAAAGGAACAAACCAATTCAAATGAGATTCAGGAGTTGAAACAATTAATTCAGAATGTTCAAACAGACATGGAAAGCCTCATCAAAAATCAAATCAATGAACTGAGTGATGATATAAGGAAGGCAAGGAACAAACAAAAAGAAGAAATCGAAAGTCTGAAAAAACAAATCACAACATATGGGAACGAAAGGCACAGTAGAAGAGATAAAAAAAAACAACGGAAACCTATAATGTTAGATTTCAAGAGGCAGAAGATAAAATTAGTGAACTGGAGAACAGGACATCTGAAATCCAACAAGCAAAAGAAAATATAGGGAAAAGAATAGGAAAATATGAGCAGGGACTCAGGGAATTGAATGACAACATGAAGTGCACACATACACGTGTTGTGAGTGTCCCAGAAGGAGAAGAGAAGGGAAAAGGAAGAGAAAAACTAACGGAGGAAATTATCACTGAAAATTTCCCAACTCTTAATGAAAGATTACAGATCCAAGAAATACAGCATACCCCAAACAGACTAGATTCAAACAGACATACTCCAAGACACTTACTAATCAAAATGTCAGCGGTCAAAGAGAAAGAGAGAATCTTGAAAGCAGCAAGAGAAAAACACAATCCATCACATACAAGGGAAGCCCAGTAAGACTATATGCAGATTTCTCAGCAGAAACCATGGAGACAGTGGGATGATATATTTAAGATAATAAAAGAGAAAAACTGCCAACCAAGAATTCTACATTCAGCAAAATTGTCCTTCAAAAATGAGGGGGAAATTAAAACATTTTCAGTCAAAAAATCACTGAGAGAATTTGTGACCAAGAGACCGGCTCTGCAAAAATTACTAAAGGGAGAACTAGAGACAGATGGGAAAAGACAGGTGAAAGACGTGTGAAGAGTGCTGAAATGTAAAAAGAAGAAAAATTAGATATGACAAATAAAATCCAAAAGGCAAAATGGTAGAAGAAAGTACTGCCCCTACAGTGAAAACTGTAATAAATGTTAACGGATTAAACTCCCCAATCAAAAGACATAGACTGGCAGATGGATTGAAAACAGGACCCATCTATATGCTGTCTACAGAAGATGCATCTTAAACCCAAGGATAAACATAGGTTGAAAGTGAAAGGTTAGGAAAAGATATTTCATGCAAACAACAATCAGAAAAGAGCAGGAGTAGCTATACTAATATCCAACGAATTAGACTTCAAATGTAAAACAACTAAAAGAGAAAAAGAAAGACACTATGTATTAATAAAAAGAACAATTCATCCTAAGGGTGGGGAGGGAAAAGGCACCTTACAAACACGACAAGAAACAAGAAAACAAGAACTGAAAAATTACCCTCTGTTAAACAAAACTTA
>PVIY010044572.1:0-19626 GCA_004026745.1 Myrmecophaga tridactyla | reverse complement strand
TCTGGGGAAGAATCCTTCCTTACCTCTTCCAGCTCTGGTGGCAGCCGGCACACCTTAGCTTGCGGCTGCATCACTCCAATCTTCAAGGCCAGCATCTTCAATCTCTCTCCATATTCGCCTTGCATTTTCCTCTGTGCTTGCAAAATCATCCTGTGCCTCTCTCTTATAAGGAGACATGGGCTATCATTGGGTCCTTCCGGATAATTCAGGGTGAGCTCTCCATCTCAAGATCCTTACTTTAATCACGCCATCAATGGTCTTTTATTTTTATTTGTTATTTTTCACACCCTATAATATAAAGTGCCTCATGTTCCAGGGTTAACTTGCTATTTTTAGAGGCCTGTTTTTCCACCTGCCACAGGCTCCCTCTTTGCAGTTCCCTAGGTTCATCAGCATCCCTCAGCCCACATCTCTGCAGATAGTCCCTCCATCAAAGTAGCTTCAAAACCCCTGTGGCCTGTCCCTGCTGGGACCTGACCACCAGTGTCTCTGTCCACCTCTAGGTCAGATTTCTCTGCATCGAGGCCCTTCTGGCTTTTCTAACATCCTCTGCGTTCAAACGCATGTATGTACTCATCGGGCAGGGTCCTGCAGGCGAGAGGATGGGATGCTGTTTCTCTGATAGGCAACCCCAGGAATGAGTCCCATCCACTGTGTGCCAGGCTGAGTCAGACACCTGCCCCTGGGGACAGGCCAGGCCTGTGGGCAGCACCCTCGAAACTCCCAGCTCTGCTCAGTCGGCCCGGCGACACTTTCCCTCCCCTTCAGCCACCCTGCATAGACTTATCCACGATCCTCTGGCTCTGCCTTCTGGCCTAATTATAGAATTGCAGGCAGCTCTTCTAACCGGGCAGCACAAAGATCAGGTCTCTACTGGCTTCTCACCCAATAAGGAAAAGGGAAAAGGGGACAGAGCGTTGTGGGACATGGTCAGCTTTTGGCAAGAGGGCTAAGAGACAAAAAGCCAACATGAGTGGGGAGGCAGCGAGCTGACCCCGACCATTCAATGAGCAGCTTGTCTGCTGGATGATGGAATGGAAGGGGTATGCACTCAGCCCTCTCCCGGCACTTCCTGGCTGTGCTTTTGTTTTCCCACCTGTAAAAGGGGGTTGGTTCATCATTGTACCGACATTACTGGGTTATTATGAGTTTTTAATGGGCAAATCCATTGAAAGCTTAGCCAGGGCCAGGCATGTCAAAATATGTTTGTTGGGGTGGGCAACAGTGGCTCACTGGCAAAGTTCTACCTGCCATGCTGGAGACCCAGGTTCGATTCCTGGTGCCTGCCCATGTAAAAAAAAAAAAATATATATATATATGTATGTTTGTTGTTATATTATCGGCACTAGGCTGGGCAGTGTGGATATGTTACCTGTAATCCTCACCACCGCCTTGGAAGGTGGGTGTTACAGGTCCTATTTTATCAGAGAGGGTGATTGGTTTATACTGCAGGAAGTGTCGGAATCAGAATTTGAACCCTGATCTCTTCCCTTCCCATGCCTGAGCTCTTTCCTGGGGTCCGTGTCACAGCTCAGGTGGCCCTCACAACCTCTCTGAGGATGAGACGTTAAGCAGAGCCCTGAGAGATGAGCTGGGCTTGTTCGGATGAAGGCCTGAAGGAAGAGCTCACACATGCAAAGGCCTGGGCTGGGCGTGAGTTCTGCATGTTTGAGAAACAGCAGGTGGCCAGTGAGGCCAGAGAAGAGTGATCAGTGGCTGGACCTCACAGGATCCGAGGCCAAAGTCAGGAAATGAATGCTCTTTTCCAAGCAACCCTCAATGGTTCTCTGAGTGTGAGAAGGAGGCATCTGTCTTGCAGCTCAGCTGCAAAAAAAAAAAAGAAAAGGAAGATGTTTCCCTCCATCCCATCCCCAAATCATCCTGCTGTGGCCTCCAGGAGGCACCCTAGCTAGCCTGGATTCTGGAGGCACTGGAATTTAGAATCTCCAGAGCTGGGGATAAGACCCCTGCCAGCTTGTCTTTGTAGAAGCCATCGTCTGCTAGATGAATGGTGTGCGATGTCTCATGTCCAGGTGAGTAGTTACAGTTCTCTGTCTAAAGCAGGAAGGACAACCCCTCCTGTCCCCGGTGTTCTAGCCCCCAACACAACCTATCTGGACCAAGGCTCAGCTGCCACCTGCCACAGGTGAGACACCTGATCTCCGAGCGGGTGTGGTGGTGGCTGGTGCACACCTGGTCTCCTGTCTCGAGTTATCCTGACCACCTGGATCCCTCCAGCCTCCTCTGTGGGTGCCTGGGAACAGGGGCTGCTCCTCCCAGGGGCTGCTGGGGCAATAGCTAGTGAGCAGGGCCACAGTGATGTCGGGTGGCGGCCCTCTGGGGGCAGCCCTCCCGAGGAGCCCCCTCACGGCCCCTACGCTCTGACCCCAGAGGTGATCACAGAAGGAAGGTCCAGGACGGGGGCTGAGACCCACCTCCAGACCTGGCCTTGGTCTCAACTGTGTGATCTTGAGCCAATGTCTCTGTCTCTGGGCCCCAGTTTCCCTGTATGTCAGTGGAAGGGAAAAGGTTGGCCCAAGACTAAAATTAATTTCTCTGAGCCTTTCAAACACTGGCAAAAATTGTAAATAATAATAATAGCAAATAGATTACCTGCTCATGACAAAAAGCACAGAGGAGGGACCTGGCAGACACTATTACCAAGTAATCAAGTTACTGCCACCAGTACAGGGACGAGTTGACATCCTGTCCTTGCCAATACAAGGGGTGGTGACGGACACCACGTCCCTCCTGTGGGATTGCTGGACCCACAGGTGCATTATCCAAAAGCAATCACGAGGAAACATCAGACGAACCCAGGTGGAGAGATATCATATGAAATAACTGGCCTGTAACCTCCAAATGCATCAAGATCATGAGAGACAAAGCGATTGAGGAAATGTTACAGGGTAAGGGAGTCTAAAGAAATGTGAAAAATGATTACAATGTGTCATCTGGGATTGTATCATGGATCAGGAAAATAATTCATTATTGGGACATTTGATGAAGCTTGAATACAGACTATTAGATAAAAGTCTTGTACCAATGCTCGATTTCCCAAATTTGGGGACTGTGCCGTGGTTGTGTGTCAGGTACACACTGAACAGGGGGATGGGGCAGGATGGCCAAGGCACTCACGAAAGGTTTCACTACACCCAAGGTGGCATATTTCTGCACTTTTTCCCCTTTATAATGTACTTGGCAATTATTCCATATCTGTCAATACAGAGTTGCCACATTCTTTATTTCTCATTTTCAACGAACTTTTAAAAAAAAAAACATTGTAACAAACTTTTAATTCTAGAATAGTTTATGGTTTGCAGAACCGTTGCAAGACAGTCCGGAGAACTCTCATAGCCCTCGCCCACTTTCCCCTCTTATTAATGCCGCTAGGGTCCATTTGTCACAACTAATGGACAAATATTGACTCATTATTAACTGAAATGTACCCTTGATTCCAATTTCCTAGGTTTTCACCTCATGTCTTTCCTGTTCCAGGACCCCACAATATGTTTCATCATCACGTCTCCGGGGTCTCCTCGTGGTTGGGGCAGTTTCTCGACATCCCTTGTTGTTGAGGACCTTGATAGATGTCGGGAATGCTGGCCAGGTATTTTGTAGAACGTCGCTCTAGTAGGGCTTGTTTGATGCTTTTCTCACGATGAGACTGGGGTTGTGGGATTGGGGGAGGAAGCCCCCGGAGGTGAAGCTGCCTTTCAACACACCCTAGGAAGGATCCAAGCTCTCTGCATGGCTTACCCCTGCTCATGCTGACCTTGGTCCCCTGGCTGAGGTCCTGTTTGTCAGGTCTCTCCACTGTCAAGTTCCTCTTTCTCCATCTGTCCATAGTGTCCTCTTCGGGAAGTCACTATGCAAAACCCACACTGAAGGAGTGGAGGGTATGCTCCCCCTCCTTGAGAATCTACAAAAATTATTTGGCATTCTCCTGCCTGGGAGATGTGTCTATTCCCCGCCCCCTTTTATTTATCTATTTATTCAATCATTTCTTTATATCAGTATAGACTCACGTCTATGTATTTTGTTCTTTGGGTTATAATCTAATACCAGGTTATTATTTTGTTGCTCAGATTCCAGCTTTGTCCATCAGCTGCTCTTTCAGTTGGCTCCTCTTTCCTTTTGACACACTCCATCTTTTTGTTCTTTGAGCGCTTCCCTACTTTTCGGGCCCTATAAGATGCTCCAGACTCATTTTAGTCCTAGTCCCAGTCCCTAGGATCAGCCACTTTTCCAAGGAACCCTGGTTCCTTTTATTAGAAAATGGTATTAGAAACCAAGATGTGGGTGTTGGCTTTTCTTTTGAACATCTTATCCATAGTTTTACATTATCTTATCCATTGTTTTATCAGTTTCCCATGGATGGACATATAGGCTCTCTCCAGTTTTCTGTGATTACAGATGATGCCACAATAAATACTGATGGGCTGCTATGTTTCCCACATGGGTGAGCTTATCCCAAGTATACATGTCCTCCCCTGTATTTCTGAATCTTTCCCAGCAGGGGTGGGGACAAGATAGGATCATTCTCCCCATCACCTCTCCCTTAAGCTGAATTCTCAACCTCTCACCTCCTGCTTTAGCCGTTCTCTCTCCAGCCTATTTCTCACCAAGTAGGGTACGGTCCCTTCTCCTTCACATCCCTCAAGCCCTCTCCCAGGGTGGCCATGGTTGCCCATTTACGTGTGTACTGAAGGTTTGATGTGATGGAGGCTCAGGAAAGGACTTCATATGGAACCTTGGGTGTGTGCAGGCCAGGTGCAGGGTCAGGGCAGTGAATAAATCAAACACAGCCTCATGCATTGTGTTCGGGGGGAATCGGACAATAGGCATATAAAAATAGAAGATGCCAGATGGTGATACATGCAAGGAAAAAAAATAAGGCAGGGTATGGGGAGGAAGGGAGGAGTGGGTAGGATGGAGTTGGGGCAGCAATTTCAGGGGAGGGGATAATTGGATAATTTTATGTGTCGATTTCGCTAGGTTCTGGTGCCCAGTTGTTTAGTCAAACACCAGCCTGGCGATTGCTGAGTGGGTATTTTGTGGATGTGATTATCATCTATAATCAGTTGACCTTAAGCAGAGGAGATGGCCCTCCATGATGTGTGTGGGCCTCATCCAATCGGTTGAAGACAGAGCAAAAAACAAGGTTTCCCAGGTATATTAGTCAGGGTTCTCTAGGGAAACAGAATCAACAGGAGATATCTGTACATACGAGATTTTATAAGAGGGTTTCACACAACTGTGAGGATACACAAGTCCAAATTCCATAGGGCAGGCCACAGGCTGATGGGTCCTATGAAGGTCTTCATACAGGACCTTCATTGAGGCCAGCTTGGCTGAAGTAGAGGGAGAGTCTCGCTTCTGACTTCTCCTTTAAAGCCTCCAGCTGATTAGATTAAATGCCTCTAATTGAGGAAGATGTTCCCCTTGGCTGACTGCAGATGTAATCAGCTATGGATGCAATCAATGTGCTGATGATTTAATAAACCAGCTTTCTGGTTATTAACCAGCCACAAAATGTCCTTGCAGTAAGGGCTAGATCAGTGCTTGCCTGACCAGACAAGTAGACACCATCACCTGGCCAAATTGACATATGAACCCAACTATCACACCAGGGAAGAAAGAAATTCTGCTTCAAGGCTGCAACATCAACTCTAAGTTCATAGCCCGCTGGCCTGCCCTACAGATTTCAGACTTGCCGGCACCCACAGTCATGTGAACCAATTCCTTAAAATAGATCTCTTTTATTAGTTTTGTTTCTCTGGAGAATCCTGAGTGATACAGGAGGCCAGGGAAGGCCTTTCTGGCAACTCTCTGAGCAGAGAGTTGACAGAAGGGAGGTGGGAAGTCATGTAGATAGCTGAGGGAGGGACCTCCAGGCAGAGGCCATGGCAAGTGCAAAGGCCCTGAGGCAGGGGCCTGGTTGATGGGGTTGAGACCTGGCCAGGAGGCCAGGATGGTTGAAGCAAAGATCTTCTGCTTTTGCTGAGTGACATAGGAGTCACTGGAAGGCTTAGGTAGGAGAGGGACAGGACTGACTCAGGACCCCTCTGGCTGTCATACAGATTAGAGACTGTAGGGAAGGAGGCCAGAAGCAGGGACCCAACGGGGAGGATGTTTGAATAATGCAAGTTCGCAATAATGGATATCACAGGCCGAATAATGCCTCCCCACCGAGGTGTCTGTATTTTAGTCCCCAGGAACCTAGGAATATTTTATCTGACTTGGCGAAAAGGACTTTGCAGATGGGATTAAGTTAAAGACCTTGAGATAGGGGAGATGTCCCTTGATTATCTGGTGAGCCTAGGAGGGAGGCAGGGGGCCAGAGTCAGAGAAGAAGCTGTGAGAAGGGACGTGGAGAGTCAGAGCGAAAGATTTGAAGATGCTACACTGACCGGCTTTGAAGAAGGAGGAAGGGGCCTCCAGCCAAGGAAGGCAGGCAGCTCCCAGAAGCTGAAGAAGGCCAGGAGACAGGTTGTCCTCTAGGAGTGTCTAGAAGCAATGCAGCCCTGTCCACACCTTGGTTTTAGGACTTCTGACCTTGTGTTGCTTAAAGGCACTGAGTCTAGGGAAATTTGTTATTGCAGGAAACTGACCAGACACTGGGACAGCTGGGGCCGGGTGGTATTGGTGGAGGTGGGGAAAAGCAGCAGCTTTGGGTCCCTGTTTAGGGGGTGGGGCTGCTGGGGCCTGCTGACAGGCCAGACAAGGGGCTGAGCAGGGAGACGACTCAGGGACAGCTCCACAGTTTCCGACCACAGCGGCCGCGGGGACAATGGTGCCATCCATCCAGACGGAGAGAGACTGACGCGCAGAACCCAATCAGGAGCTCCATGTCCTCTCCTCCTGGCCTCTCCCACGCGAGCCTTTCCCTGGATGAGAAGGTCACCCCCTCTGGGGCTGGATGCGTCTCACGATGGGCCCCCACTGCAATCAGACGGCTGCCGGGGGTTAGACCTGCCAGTTTTTTTTGTAATCCCTGACGTATTGCGAGAGACCAATCTGCCTGGTGGGGTCCAGGCTCCCCCAAATTATATTTGCTGGGAGGAAAAATGAGGCAGGAGACAAAATGGGAAGGCAGGAGGGCAGGAAGAGTAGAAAGGACGTTATAATGTGGCTGTTTATTAAATGCACGGGGAGTCCACAGCTTCCCCTGGACATGTGGTGACCACATTTGGGGGGCCCAGGCTGGGACGTGGGGACTGGTAAAGGGCCTTCCATTTTCGTTTAATACCTTTGAAAGACTTTCTGGTTTGCGAATTTCTTTAGGGAAGGCTACATTTAGCCACGCATTTTAATAAGGGAAGTTCATGAAAATAGTAAAATAAAAGACCATGAAGCCAGGCTGGCTGGGCGACTCCCAATCGTCCTCTCATAAAAGGGAATGTCACGGAGCTGGCTCATAAAGCCCTCTCCAGCCCGTCTCCACCAGGGGCACGGCCACCAGGAAACAACCCCCCGATTGTTGCTTAATTAAAGAGCACTTTCATACATATCAATAAACGCCTCTGGAATAGACAGATGACTTTGAAACGCAGCCACCCTTCGAGTCACCCACCGCGGGCCTGCAAGTACATTTTTAGTTTTCCGAGTGCGTGTGTGCTTTTAAAGTACAATTGTGTGCGTGTTAACTGAATAGATGTTAGACATACAGAGGACAGAACTTTTTTTTTTAAGCAACCTTTTCAAACATTTTTGTTTTATTCTTTGGCCATGTTTTTTTTATTATTATTATTATTATTATTGTGAAGTATAACATATATGATATATAAGGGAATACATTTCAAAGTGCAATTTAACAAGTAGCTATACAGCAGATTTCAAAGTTTGGTATGGATTATAGTACCACAATTTCAGGGTTTTCCATCTAGCAGTTCTAAGACACTGGAGACTAAAAAGAAATGGCAACATAATGACCCAGTAGTCCTACTCATTTGTTAAATCCTAACTTCTCTGTTATAACTCCTCCTTCTCCTTTGATCATTCTCCCAGTCTTTAGGGATATTTGTGTTAGGCCCATTCTAACTTTTTTTTAAACATTTTTTATTGTATAATATAACATATATACAAAGCAAAGAGAGAAAAAAGCAATAGTTTTCAAAGCATTCTTCAACAAGTGGTTACAGGACAGATCCCAGAGTTTGTCATGGGCTACCATTCCATCATCTCAAATTTTTCCTTCTAGCTGCTCCAGAATACTAGAAGCTAGAAGGAATATATATATATTTTTAAATCATCATGTGCCAGTTTGAAAGGATGTATGGCCCCTAAGAAAAGCCATGTTTTAATCAAAATCCCATTTCATAAAGGTAGAATAATTCATATTCAATACTGTATGTTTGAAACTGTAATTAGATCATCTCCCTGGAGATGTGATTTAATCAAAAGTGGTTGTTAAACTGGATTAGGTGATGACATGTCTCCACCCATTTGGGTGAGTCTTGATTAGTTTCTGAAGTCCTTTAAAAGAGGAAACATTTTGGAGAAAGAAAGAGATCCAGAGAGAGCAGAGCAGAATGACTCAGCCATGAGAAGCAGAGACCACCAGCCAGAGACCTTTGGAGATGAAGAAGGAAAATGCTTCCCAGGGAGCTTCATGAAACAGGAAGCCAGGAGAAGAAGCTAGCAGATGACACCCTGCTCGCCATGTGCCTTTCCAGATGAGAGAAGAACCCTGACCATGTTCACCATGTGCCTTTCCAAATGAGAGAGAAACTCTGACTGTGTTCGCCATGTGCCTTCCAGATGAAAAAGAAGCCATGAACTTCACTGGCCTTCTTGAACCAAGGTATCTTTCCCTGGATGCCTTTGGTTGGACATTTTTTTAGACTTGTTTTAATTGGGACATTTTCTCGGCCTTAGAACTGTAAACTAGCAACTCATTAAATTCCCCTTTTTAAAAGCCATTCCATTTCTGGTATATTCCATTCTGGCAGCTAGGAAACTAGAACACATCACAAATGACTTTTCCTTTTTTGTAAAAAATAACGTATATACAAAAAGCAATAAATTTCAAAGCACATCACAACAATTAGTTGTAGAACAGATTTCATAATTTGGTATGGGTTACAATTCTACAAAAATTTTAGGTTTTTACTTCTAGTTGCTCTAAGACACTGGAAACTAGAAAAAATATCAATATAATGATTCAGCAATCATACTCATTTGTTAAACCCTACCTTATCTGCATAACTCCACTATCACCTTTGACCTTTCTAGCCCACTCTTTAGGGGTATTTGGGCTATGTCCATTCTAACTTTTTCATGTTGTAAGGGGCTGTCAATAATATGGGATAGGGAGATGGAACTAGCTGATGTTTTGGAAAGGCTCGGCCCTCTAGGTTTCAGGACTTATCTGGTCCAGGGACCATCTGGAGGTTGTAGATTTCTGGAAAGTTACCCTAGTGCATGGAACCTTTGTAGAATGTTATATATCGTCCTCGGTGTTCTTTAGGATTGACTGGAATGGTTTTGGTTGGGGTTTGGCAAGTTATAGCAGGTAGCAATGTCTAACTGAAGCATGTGTAAGACTGACATCAGAGAGAGGATAGAATTTGACATGAAGGGTAATCTAATGGAAAGCAAGCAAACCTCCTCCCCACCCCGTGGTGTGCTGAGCAGTGTACCCCCCCGCCCCCCCCTCCACACACTGCCCCAAATATGTCCGTTACCTAATCCCTGGAACTTGTGAATATGAGCTTATTTGGAAAAAAGCTGTTTGCAGATGTAATTAAGGATCTGGAGATGAGAACATCTTGCATTTAAGCTGGGCCCTAAATCCAGTGACTGGGGTTCCTATACGAGAAAGGCAGATGTGACACAGGCGTCAGAGGGGAGAAGACCATGTGACCATGGAGGCAGCGATTGGAGTGACACAGCCACAAGCCACCAGAAGCGTGAAAAAGCCAGGAAAGCGTCTCCCCTAGTGCCTTCAGAGGGAACATTGCAGCCTCTGGTCTCCACCACTGAGAGAAGACATTTCTCTTGTTTTAAGCCACCAAGTTTGAGGTACTTTATGTCAGCCCCAGGAAATCAATACACCCCATAATCCCATCACTTAAAACTACAGTCCAAGGGCCAGCTGCCTGTTTTTCTCAATAAAGTTTTATTGGAACACACCATGCACGTGTGTGTCTACGACTGCTCTTGTGTTATGATGGCAGGGTCAAGTAATTGCAACAGAGGTTACATGGCCCCTAAAGCTTGAAATAGTTACTCTGTGACTTTCTAAGAAAAAGATTGCCCTACCCCTAACTTAGAACCACTACATAAATAGGTGTCAATCCCTCCAGCTTTATCCCCCTTCAATCTCCTCTCGCAGAGCTGACCATAATTAACATGTATCCTTGTTGACTTTTCCTTATGTTTGTTTATACAAGCAGCCATATATAATGTGAATATATGTATCCACATCCCTAGGTCAGGTATACTTGATTACATTTTTTATTTACTAAAAATAATAGATAATGGGTGCATGATGAAAAATTCAAACATTACGAAAGGTTACTCAATGAAAAGGCACCTCCCTTTACCTGGAGGTCCCCCCTCTGCTGCCCCACCCCAGAAGGAACTACCACCACTTCCTTGTGTACCTTCCAAGATCATCTTTCTTATCTAAGCATATGTGTATTAACCCCACCCTGTTTTTACCCACGTGGTAGCTTATGTTACATGTTGTTTAGTACTGTGCTTGTTTTCATTTGACAGTACAGTTCAGAAACTGTCGAGGTGCGGGTGACTCTCCATTTGTCCGTCTCCTATCCAGCCATCCCACGCGCTGGCTTGTGTGACCTGCATCCCTTCATGCCTGTAGCTTATGGTTAATTCAGCCAATGGGAAGCTTCAGTAGGAATGGGAAGGTGGGGGAGAGAGAATGGGGTGTTTATCCCCTGCCATCATAACACAAGAGCAGGCATAGACACACATATGCGTGCCTGTGTTCCAATAAAACTTTATTGAGAAAAACAGGCAGCCGGCCCTTGGACTGTAGTTTTAAGTGACAGCATTATGGGGTGTATTGATTTCCTGGGTATTTATCCCCTGAATCTCTGGCTCCTGTAGGAGGCACCCTTTTCCATGGTATGGGCCATTCCTGGGCCCCAGGGGCCCAAGGTCCTCCCCTATCCCTTCAGGCTGGAGGTGGAAATAGCTCCCCATTGTTGCTGGCCCCTGGGTTCTTCACTATCCTTTGTTGGTTCTCTTATTCTTGCCCACAGCTCTGTAAATGGTCCCTTCCTTAGAGTCCCTTCAATTAAATCCTTGTGATTGGGCCCTTGCTTCCTGCTGACTGATCATTCCCTTCTAGAACATATACAGCTAGCTCTTTTTAACAACTGCATAGAATTTCCTTGAACGGAAAGACCTTAACTTACAGTCAGAAGTGAATGAACTTCTATTGTTTGTCTCCTCCTGATGCCTACTGCAAGGCCTTGCAAAGGTGAATCTGAAGGGGCTCCCTTGGCAACACAACATGGAGAAACCAGGCACCCCACATCTGTAACTCTCTGAGTCAGCAGGGGGTGTTCCCAGCAACAATCTCCGTAGCTGTAACCTCTGGCAGAGGCATGAGCTCCCTGCTTTGGGGTTTCAGCGAGGGAGAGAACTGTTCAGGACACTGCATTTCAGTTAGTCTTAAAGGAGGGAAAGCGGGCTTTCCAAAGACATATGCAAAGAGGCCAAAGCACATGAAAAGATGCTCAACGTCACTAGACATTAGGGAAATGCAAATCAAAACCACAGAAAGATACCACTTCACACCCACTGGGATGATTATAATTTTTAAAAAAGGGAAAATAACAAATGTTGGTGAGGATGTGCAGAAATGGAACACTCACATACTGCTGGCATGAATGCAAAATGATGCACCCACCTTGAAAAACAGTTTGGCAGGTCTTCAAAAGCTTAAACATAAGGTTACCATATGACCTAGCAATTCCACTCCTAGGTACGTAAACAACCAAGAGAATAAAAACATATGTCTATACAAACTTGTACACAAACGTTCATACCAGTATTATTCATCATAGCCAAACAATGAAAACAGCCGAAATGCCCGTCAGCTGATAAATGGATAAACTAAAGGTGTTTATACAATGGAATACTATTCGGCCATGAAAAGGAATGAAGTACTGATAACAGCTACAACATGGATTAATCTAGAAAACATTGTACTAAGTGAAAGAAGCCAGACACAAAAGACCCCACATTTTATGACTCCATTTATATGAAACGTTCAGAGGCAAATCTATAGAGAAAGATTAGCGGTGGCTTAGGTGCTGGGGAGGGGGGACGAATGGAAAGAACTCGGGGTGATGGATAAGGGGTATGGGCTTTCTTTTAGGGGTAATGAAAATATTTCAACATTGATTGTTGTAATGGTTGCACAACTCTGTAGATATACTAAAAACCACTAAATTGTTCAATTTAAACGGAGGAATTGTATAGGAATGTTAAAAAAAAAAAAAAAAGATGGGGCTGTCTTTTTGGTGGAAGAAAATATAAAACTTTGGGAAAAAAGGAAATACTTCATTGCAACTGAGGCACAGTGCGCGGCCGAGGAAAACGGCAAGGCGGCGCCGTCACTCCGGGGACCAGATGGGGGCGGCTCTACAAGGGAAGTAAGAATCCCTAATCCAGCCCGCGTTCTAAAGGACTGTTTTAGGACTCAAAATAGGGGGCAGGTGAGTAAAAGATGTCAGATGTCCTAGTCTAGTCTACGCAGCCCTGGAACCCGCAACGCACCGGTCAAAGTGCGCAAACAGCCTCGCCAACACCGCCGCGGTCTCACGGGTCGCGCTGAGCTCACGGGTCTGCGCATGCGCATAACGCAAGCGCTCGGACACACCCTTAGGGGCGTGACTTCCTTGGGGCGCTCCGTTTAGTCACGCCTACTTCCGGATAAGGCGGAACTAGGCCTGAGCCACGTGATCTCGTTCTGTGTTTCTCAAGATGGCGGCGCCCTGAGCTGGAGCGTGCACTTTGTAGGTTTAAGCCGCTGTCCCGTCGTGCTAGAATCGGAACAGTGGGGACCGTTCGTTCGCCATGTCGCGACTGATCGTGAAGAACCTCCCAAATGGGGTGAGTGCAGAGCCTCAACTTGGGAATCTGAAAATGGAACCAGCGGGTGCTGGCGGGGATGGGGGGGGAGGGTGAGGAGAATTGGAGGGCTCTCGCTCTACTGCAGGACCACGGGCGGTGTTCTCCACTCAGAAGAGGCACGTCCTTGGTTTATTCCTATTTGGCCATAGGGAGAAAGGGATAGGGCCTAAGTTCTGATTTCCATTCCTGTCTTTTTTTGGGCTCTGTAACTTTAGGTCCGGGAGAAAAAGTTTAAAACAACTGAATGGGGTGTGGGAGTGGGGGAGGCTGAGGGGACCCAGTCATACTCGTGTTTCCCTCGAGCCATCACAGAACCTGGCACATGGTAGGTGTTCGGTAAGAGCATGCCGGATAAGATACGGACGAATGTTTGCGGTATCAGATGATTAGATGCGTTGTTTCCGAGTGGATCATCATTACCTATTTCACTATAACTTTTCTTGGGTAGATGACTGCACCCCACTTGATGGGTGGTCCTTAAATTTGTTCCCCAAACACAGAATGTGCCACTTGGATCATATGAAAGGTCTTCTGTACTCTTGACTCTACTCCTTGAAAATCCCTCTTCTTTAAAAGAATGAGAATGCAAAGCAATTTCTGTTTTATTGTTGTGGCTTTTTTTTTTTTTTCTTGTCCTGTCTTTTGACTGGGTTGAGGGGATCGAGTGAGGTGGATTACACATGATTTTTAAAATACAACAGTACAGTTGTGTGTAAGATGAGAAGCAAAATCTTTTGCTCCATCTTACCCTCCATCTTCCTCCAGGAGCAACTGTCTTCAGTGGTTTGTTTTTAGAGTTCCTCACAGATATCTTGAATGTCCAAATAATAAGCTCTTTCTTCCATTTCCTGTAGGCCTATTTACCCTAATAATGTGCTTCTTCCTCCGTTTCTTGGCCTATTTACCCAAATGACTGTCTCCTCATCTTCTGTCCTCCCATGACAAATGAGGAATCTAGATCATCTATTTCTCCTCTCCAGTCTGTTGTATTGTTTTTAATTCTTCCATCATTTACTCTAATAATTTTATATCATATATTTAAAGATATCTCTTGTCCAGCCATCAGCTTTAGACAGTCTCTTGATGGTCTCCCTTTATTGGATGAGCATTTGAGCATTGGTACCCTTCCTTTCCTTCCCAACTGTGCTTCTCAGTGTGACTGAATTTCTTACCATTACTTATCTTGTCTGATGAATGAAAGAATTAATAAGAAAAATAATAATAGTAGATGCTAACACTTTGAGAGTTTACCATGTGTCACACACTGTTCGTTTTAGAGTGATTCGTTTTATCACCACCATAACTCTCAAAGTGTTAGTTTCTACTATGTTATGCTATTGTTATGCCCATTTTAAAGGTGAGGAACCAAGGTACACCAAAGTTAAGTAATTTACCTAAGGTCACACGTGGCTGATAATTCACAGAGCAGGGATTGAATTGGCCAGTCTGGTTCTAGAATTTGCATTCTTTACCAGTACATTGAATTGCCTCTCTCAAAATTACTGTATTCACCTGTCTTAATTCTTTTCCAATCGACAACATTTAGTAGTATTTGCTATGCTGCTCCCATTGTAGTTAGAGATGGATAAGACTCAGGTGCCACTTTCATGGAGTTTGCAATCTAGTGGAAGAGACAGGGATCAAGTATGAACTCAGTGCTTTGGGAGCACAGAGCAGGTTGATTACCCTGAGCCAATCTGAGAAATCTAGGAATGGCTTCCTGAGGGAAAAGAACATTGAATTGAGGATGACAAATAATTAGCCAGAGCCCAGAGGGGATGACAGATGAGAGAAGCAGAGAACACTGCAAGGAATTTGGTATCACAAGAGTGAAGAGTTCAAGGCCAGGAGGTGGTAAGAGATGGTGCTGAAGAGGTGGTCTAGGGCCAACTCACAGATCTGGTTTGCCTACACTTGGCCCTTTGGTGTTGGAGAGTCGCCAAAAGGCTTTGGGCAAAGGAACGAAGAGGTCAGACTTGAGTATTTCTCCCAGTTAAGGGGGAGATGAATTCACTGCCTTTTTTTATGTTTGAGCTGAGTCACAAACCTAGATTCTATGGACCTTCAAGATGTCATTTAGGCTCTGTGAACTCTGTTTCCTACTCTCTAAAATGTGGATAATAATTTCTAACTCTTAAGGCAATTAGGAAATTTTAATGAGATCACAGTTAAAAAGAATCTGCCTCTGACAATGTCTTTTTTCTACTGAGCTGTGAAAACTTCTAGCTACTTGTGTTTGTTAGGGCTATTTGTGGGGCCCTGAGTCCCCCCCCCACCCCCCGCCTACCACTATGAATCTTCCAGTATCTGCTTCGAAAACCCACTAAATTGTGGGTAGCCTAGTGGGAATGAGGACTGTGGGAGCCAGAAGCCATTTAGGGTTCCTTGACAGAATAATAATAACATTTGTATATTAGTTACCTATTGCTGCTGTAACAACTTACCAAACTTAGTGGCTAAAACATCACATATTATTATTTTCTGTTGGTGACGTCAGAAACCCTAAAATCAAGGTGTTGTCATGGCTGCATTCCTTTTGGAGGCTCTAAGGGAGAATCTGTTTCCTTGCCTTTTTCATCTTTTAGAGGTCGTTTGTATTCCTTGGCTTGTGACCACATCCTCCATCTTCAAAGCCAGCAGTATAGTGTCTTCAGAACTCTCTCTCAGAAATCGGTGAAACCCGGAAGGGAGGGGAAAGACCCACAGAGGCACTAAAGGACCCTGGCACCCGGCTTTAGGGTTACCTGATTTGGACATTTTTCCAAACTCCAGCCTTTAACCGGATATGGGTCGTGGCCACACTTCACTAAGTTGCTCTTGGATTTTTCTCACAGTAATTCTCTGCTTGTTTGGATTTTTCTCAAGGATGAAACCATCAGAACCACTTATTGTACCTTATTTAACAGGACCAGATAAAAATAAGAGCCTCAGTGTGATCACAAAGACATCCTTCCTCTTTGGATGTGCTCTTACCTGGCTTGCTCCTCATGTTCATTCTCACTGATTCCATCTGCTACAAGCCAATTATCATCTAACAGGACATCAGCTTCATCGTGACTTGGGTGCTGCTCATATTTGTTGAAGGATTAAAAGTCAAGCAGGTATTAGAAGTCACCTGTGGTTTGGTGTCTGCCACCGAGGTGCCTGCTGTGCCTACATACACAGGTGGTCAGCCCGGAATATTACCAGAGAGTGAGCAGCTACCGTAGGGGTGTGACACTGGTGACCTACACAATGACCTCCATGCTGGCCCAGCTCCTGGTATCCCTGGCCAACCTCTCATACTTTTACTCAACATCGTCTCCTTGGTCTCTGTCTCCCTGGCCTTCCTTTTCTCCCTTTTTTTTAACTGACGCCCAAGAAGAGCATGTTCTTTCATGCAAAACCTAGCAAAGATGCTCCTCAAAAGCTGTCAGGAAAACATGCTATCTTAGAAGAGCCCGTAAGGATCACCAACCAGTCTTCCAAGAGTCTTTTAATGTTTCAGGGCCTGTGGATGATGACCAGTTGAGTAGCCCAAAGTCAAAAAAACGTGGCTTTGAGAGTATTTGCATAGTGGTTCCAAGATTTGAAGGAGTGCTACCCCTCAAAGCATCTTTTTTACTGGTACCTCTGCTGGGGCCTTATCCACTATAGGTTTTAACCAGGTTTTGAATTCTGTTCATATACTGTGGGATTACAAGTCACCCTCCGAAAGTAATACAATATATAATGAAGCAGTGGAAGCCCTAGCGACCTTTGGAGGTCCCTGGCAGCCTTCATAGTAGACTATTTGTAAGTCACCTGGGATCTTTTGAGAGAGTTGGCGGTAGGAATCTTCTTAGCAGCAGATGCAGGGTCTCTATTTCTCATGCATTACCAACTAATATTTGGGTGTGCCATCCTGGTCTTTTGATATTCAAGCCCAGTTACATCCTTCGTATAACCACAGCAGCATTTCACATTGATGTGACTCTTAGCGTGGAATGCTACATCTGGTGTTTGGAATCAACGCCTCAGTTGCTTTGATGACTAGCCTGTGACTGTGGTAGACAACCAGGGCCTGGGGTTTCAAGCCGGGATTTGGTTTTTGATTTATGGAAGTTATTTCTCAGTCATTGCTGGGATTTTCCTCATAAGAATCATTTATATACTCTATTCAGCCACATGCGAAAAGAAAAAATGTAGTTCTACTGATCACAATCCAGGTGGATCTGTTGACCCAATACCTGCTTTGATCACAGTATCACGGTATAGCCCAGTGTCACCTAATATGCTCTCAGAGGATGGATGATAAATTGAAAATATATGGTGCTGTGCCTATGTACGTAGGTATTTTAACATTTTTCCTAAGTTAAGGAACTGTGAAAATGGGGAGCGGATTCTTACTGTGTACAGAAGTTTTAACTCGGTTGAATTTAAATGTTTGGAAATGGATAAAGGTGATGGTAGCACATTATGATGGTGACTGTAAGGAAGAAGCACATTATTAGGGTAAATAGGCCTATAAGAAATGGAGGAAAGAGCATATTATTTGGACATGCAGAGATGCCTGTGAGGAACTCTAAAAACAAACCACTGAAGATAGTTGCTCCTGGAGGAAAATGGAGAGTAAGATGGAGCAAAAGACTGCTTCTCATCTTACACACAACTGTACTGTTGTATTTTAAAAATCATGTGTAATCCACCTCACCCGATCCTCCCACTCCCCCAGCTAAAAGACAGGACAAGAAAAAAAAAAAGCCACAACAATAAAACAGAAATTGCTTTGCATTCTCACCCTGTTAAAGGAGAGGGATTTCCAAGGAGTAGAGTCAAGAGTACAGAAGACCTTTCATATGATCCAAGTGGCACATTCTGTGTTTGGGGGACAAACTTAAGGACCACCCATCAAGTGGGGTGCGGTCATCACCCAAGAAAAGTTATAGTGAAATAGGTAATGATGATCCACTCGGAAACAGGAAACTCAATTATGAATGATTGTGGTTAAAAGGGGAGGTTGAAAGTTGAGTGTGAAACTAGGAGGAAAGCTAGAGGATAAAACACAGGAGTGTAGAACACAGTAAACACCTGGTTGGAAGATGATGGTGACTAAAAGTACAAATATAAACATGACCTTTCATGAACAATGTATGTCACCACTACAAGGAGTTAATAATTTAGAGTGGTATATGGGGGAAATGCACCTGTTACAAACTATGGACTATAGTTAAAAGTAATATTTTAATATTCTTCCATCAATAGTTACAAATGTACTACACAGTTCTAAGGTTCAGTGGGGGATAAGGGGGATGAGATGTTCTGGGGATTTATTTCTTCCTGGTTTTTTGTTTTGTTTTGTTCTTTGAGTAATGAGAATGTTCTAATATTGTGGTGCTAAATACACAACTATGTGATGATACTATGAGCCATTGATTGTACACTTTGGATGGATTATATGATGTGTGAAAGTATCTCAATAAAACTGCTAGAAAAGAAAAGAAAAAGAAAACCCTCTTTCCCTTCTGTGGTCACATCACCTGACTCTTGCCTCCAACTTCCCTCTTGTAAAGATGCTTGTGATCATCATGGCCCTCCCACAGCCCACATGATCCAGGATAATCTCAGGATTCTTAATCACACAGCTCTCTTTTGCCATTTAAGGTGACACATTCACAGGTATAAGGGACTTGTTCAAGGACACACAGCTGGTTACTGGAAGCACCTGAGCTTGAACCTGGTCTGACTCCAAAGCACTCTGCAGACCTCCTCGTCCAGCCTTGCCCTTGGGAAATCCTCCAGCCTCTGGTTTCCAGCCCATTTTGTCTCCTTGTTCTGGGACTTCCCCATTCCTTCCTCATGGCTACCTCTTTTCTAGATAAAGGAAGAACGTTTCAGGCAGCTGTTTACTGCCTTCGGCACGCTGACTGACTGCAGCCTGAAGTTCACCAAAGACGGCAAGTTCCGCAAGTTTGGCTTTATTGGCTTCAAGTCGGAGGAAGAGGCCCAAACAGCACTGAACCATTTCAACAAGACCTTTATTGACACATCTCGGATCACAGTGAGTGCGCGAGTCTCAGCCCTGTCCCCCTATCGGAAGTGCTACCACTTGTTTTCGATCTCAGTGCTTGGGTCCAGAAGACTGGCCCAGAGTGTAGCTTCTATGGTGTTCATCAGTGGTTCGCAAACTTTGTGCATAAGACTCACCTGGAGAGCTGGTTAAAACGGTTTCCTGGGGCTGTCCTCAGAGATTCAGTATGTAGGAGTGGGGCTCGGGGATTCCCAGTTCTAATGAACTCATAGGCGATACGGGTGATTTAAGGACCACACAAAACTCACCGGCCTACATCATCTGCTCACCATTCAGCAGCAGCAAGTGAGCAGAGAAAACATGATATACTTGGCCCTTGTCCTCGGGGTGCTAGCCGTCTGCGGGGCAGGCTGTGGTAGGGGAAGTGGGAGAACAGAGGAGGCTCCTAACCTAGCCAGGGGAAGGGTCAGGAAAGCTTCCTGGAGGAGGAGGTCCCACCTGTGTCTCTTGTGTATATTTAA
>PVIY010044571.1:0-19626 GCA_004026745.1 Myrmecophaga tridactyla | reverse complement strand
GTGTGTGTGTGTGTGTGTGTGTGTGTGTGTGCGCGCGCGCGCGTGCGTGTGTGTGTGTGGGGAGGAAAATAGTACTCTTCTTTCCAGGAGGACAGAATGGCCAGCCCTCACTGGTCAGGCCATGGTGAGCCATCATTGGGTCGGCGTGCTCATCTTTCCTGGATTTAGGGCTTTCCCACCTGCCACTGCCTATGTATGAACAGTCTCGTATGGACCCCACGACATCCTGCCAGAGAACTCCATTTTACAGGTAAAGACAGGGAGGCCAGGAGGTGAGCTTAGAGGAGCAGCAGGGGTGCTGGAAGCTGGGGCTCGGCTCCAGCACTTGCTCTTCCAGCCCCCTCCTGTGTGATGAAGGAAGCCAACACTCTGTCTGCTTGCCCTGTTGTGGAAGGGGCCCACTGGCCAGTGGGGGTGGTTTCCCCAGGCCCACCCCCAGGCCCCGTGTTGAAGCCAGGAAGGCAGAGCAAGCCCGGGTCAGGACTCAGAATGTCAGGGTTTAAGCCCCAGCTCAGCTACAGATTGGTTGGGCAAGTCCCCTCGGCACCCTGGGACTTGGTTTCCCCATTTGGGCAACCCAAACCCTGTCTGGTTACTGGTGCTAAGGTGGGCTTCTGTGAGACTTGGCACACTTGGCTTTGCCCACTGGGGACGCCACTCACTCACTGGCTAGGAAATTCCGGAGGCTTCCGTGGGAGCTCATTCTGAAACTCCCCCTCTCCTCCCACTCTCCCTTTCTCTTCCCATCCTCCTCTCTCTCAGTGCTGGCCTGGGCCAAGGAATGGGAGTCAAGGCCAAGAAACTCACACTGCCCCTCCCGGACCGTGTCGAGCAGCCCTCCATGCACTGCTGGGGCTGCCGCAGAGGCCACCGGGCAGGGAAGGGCCTGAAGTGCTCATTCGCACCCAGGAACCCCGAGAGAGGACTGCTTCTTACAATCCTCTGTGTGTGGCAATGCTTCACCCAAAGGGTGGGATATTTGTGCTAGGACTTCAGGCTTTCACTTACTTTCACTTCCGAAAGGGGTCAGTGGTGGAAACAGCCCAAATGTCCATCAACAGATGAATGGCTAGACAAAACAGGGTATATCCACAGAACTGAATATTATCCAGCCATAAATGGGATGGAAGTACTAATACAGGCTACAACGTGGATGACTTCCAAAGCCTGAAGCCAAGTGAGAGAAAATAGATGCAGAAGTTCCCATACTGTGTGATTCCATTCATATGAAACACCCAGGATAGGTTAAATTCAAAGAGACAGAAAACAGATTGTTGGCTGCCAGGGGATGGAGGGAGGGAGAGGGGCAGGGATTGCATAATAGGAGTGGGACTTCCTTTGGGGATGATGAAAATGTTTTGGAACTGGAGAGAGGTGATGATTGCACAACATTGTGAATGTACTAAATGCCACTGAATGTACACTTTTAAATGGTTATTTAAAAAAATTTTTTTTTTGGCATGGGCAGGCACCAGGAAGCAAACCCGTGAATGGTTAATTTTATATGCCAATTTTATCTCAATTAAAAAAAAGTGGGGCGATGCACTGTGCCCAGGATGCCTGCAGCTCCTCTCCCTCCCCCGCCCCTGCCCACCCCGATTCCCACCAGCACCTCCCCTCCCCCAGGTACGGGAGGTTCATTTCTGCTTCAATTTCAGACCAGCCCTGGCTGTAGGCGGGCAGGACATTCTTAAGCTGCCTCATGCTGAGTCACTCTCCCTTGGGCCTCACTAAGCTTAATGCAATGGTCCCCATTTATTGAGTGCCTACTACATATCAGGCCGTCACCAAGCATTCACAACACCTCTGCAAGGTAGAACATTCTCCCTATTTTACAGATGAAGAACTGTGCCATGCCCAGTGCTGATATGTGTTTCTCTTCCAAGTTGAAGCTCTCCTGTGGGTGGCCAGTCCTCAGGCCAGGCCCCTTGCATTGCCACACCAGTCCTGTCCCCCCTACTCCCAAGGCCACCGAGATGCCCCAGTACAAGCTTGCCCTCTGTCCCTACTCCCTTGTCTCTGGTCTGTCTCTCTGCTCTGGACTGGATCCCACAGGCCCTGTAATTATCAGCCTCCAGCCTGCAACTGCTGAGGGCCCCCAGGTCCACCTTTAGCAGGAGAATGTCTTGATGCTTGAATAAGGCCTGGCCATCCTGGGATACAGATTATGATCAGGGCTTGGCTCCTCCCCCCAGGATAGGATCCCACAGCTTTGGAGATGGGCCTGGAGTTCTCAGTCTCACTGGGAAGATCCCACTGAATGTGATTAACCTGGAGACAATAAGATTCTGGAGGAAGAGCTGGCATTCCTTTACTGACCCCTTTGTACTGTGTCATGGTCAGGTTCATGTGTCAATTTGGCCAAGTGGTGGTACCTGTTTGTCTGGTTGGGCAAGTGCTGGCCTGTCTGTTGCGATGAAGACATTTCATAGAATTAGATCATGATCACGTCGGTTGCATCCATAGCTGATTCCATTTGTAATCAGCCAAAGGGGAGTGTCTTCTGCAATGAGTGATGCTTGATCTAATCACTGGAAGCCTTTTAAGGAGGATTCAGAAGACAGAGGCTCTCTTCCTGCTTTGGCTGGCGAGTCTCTCCTGTGGAATTCGTCCAGACCGTCCATCGGAATCATCAGCTTCACAGCCTGCCCTGTGGATTTTGGACTCTATGTTCCCACAGTTACATGAGACACTTTTATAAATTTTATATTTGCGAATATTTCCTGTTGATTCTGTTTCTCTAGAGAACCCCAACTAATACAACCGTCTTCTCCTCCCAGCCTCACAAAGGTCCCAGAATTACAGTGTGGCATGATGATCTGCCAGGCAGCCTCCACAACTGGAGCCCCTGGGTCCAGTCCTACTGCCACAACATGCTTGCTCTGTGACCTCAGGCAAGTTCCTTCACCTCTCTGAGCCTCAGGTGCCTCATGTGTGAGGCTGGGACATAACTGCCTTCATTTCACTGCTTAGTGTGAGGATTTGGTTTCCAACCTGGCTCAGGCAAAGGCCCCGGTACAAGGAAACTGTTATTACTGATTATTGTTAGTCCACATTTTACAAATATCAGGGCTAAGGCAGAGAGCTAAAGGGACCTGTCCGAGGTCACCCAGCTGATGTTAAAGCAGGATTTGGGCCCATGAGTATTCCAAGCTAAAGCATGCATGGACTTTTGAGGCTGAGGAAAAAGGGCAAGGTGTGGCAGTTCTTCTGGGGATCGGGGCACTAAGGAAGTTAGGGGGGTGGACACTAGCCTAAGGCTTGGTAGGACAATGACAGAACCTGGGGGCTTCCAGATAGAGTGACAGAGGCAAGATGGAGACGTGGGAAAGAGAAGGAGCAGGGAAGGTTGCACAGGCCCCTTAGGCCACAGAGGTATTTTTCCCACCTCTAAAATGAGATGACACCGTCTCTGGAAGCAGATACGGTCGTCCGTCCTGAACCAAAGCCAGCTGTCAGTGGTGAGTGGAGGCTTCAAGGGCCCTCAGGCACGACGTGGCCGGCACTGGAGGCAGACCCCCTTCCGGGGCAGGGTCCTGGGCCCTCCCCAGTGCAGGTGTCCTTGGGATCGCTTGTCCAATAGCCTCGTTTGAGATGAGGAAACTGAGGCCCCGGGAGGGAGGCGTAACCTGCAGAGCCGTGCTTGGAACCCAGATCTCACTCTCTGCTGGACTCTCCTTCGTTGCATCCGTGGGAAACTGAGGCAAATGGAGGACAACAGGGAGCACCTAGGACCTCGTGGGGTGAGCCCAAGGTCCTGGGAAGGGTCCCGGTCCTAGACTCTGCCCCCCAGACTTCTCCCCAGTCCTGGAATGTTATTATTGGTGATGAATTTCCTGGTAGTAAGGGGCAGTCTTCGATGTTGCAGTATTCGATGTTGCAGGGTTAGTTTGTAATCACAAGGCAAAGATGGTGTCAAGTCAAAATCACCCTTGACTGCATGTCAGGAACCACTTCAGTAGAATCCTTCATGCCATCCCATAAAGGGCCCCAGGGTTTCCTCCTGTTTCTATAGTGGGCACCAAATGAAGTAGTTGGCTTGATTTCAAGCCCACGCTGTACGCAGAGAACCCGTCTATTAACCCAGCATTACTCCCAGCGTGAAGTAACTTGTCCTAGGTGTGGGGAAGTGGGGGCAGTCAAGGGGTGTCAGACGCAGTCCTCCCATTCATGCTTTGTCCTGAGCACACCTCACTGAGGGGAGCTAGTGGGTAGGAACCACCCCCTACAAGGTAAATCAGTCTCAAATGGCCTGAGTCCACAAGGCCCCAGTGTCGGGGTGTGGGGGAGGAGGGGGAGGGAAGGAGGAGGGGCGGGAGAATGGGAGACCCTGCAGAGCCCCGCGTGCTTCTGGGAAAGCGGCACCTTGGGTCTTTTCTGGGCTGCATGGAAGGGTGGGAAAAGAGTAAAAGGGCTCAGAAGACAACATGAGAACCACGTTCAAATCCTAGCTTTGCTATTTCGTGGTTCTGTGAGCAAGCGAGTTTTTCACACTGCCTGGCTCACCATTTCCTTATCTGCCAAAGAGAAAAGGAAGAACCATGAAGATGGAATGAAATGCGGAGGGTGTGATACGGAACAAGCTTTCAGGACATGGTAGTGAGCACGCCCAGGCATGGGCACATGCACGTGGGCACACTCACACCTGCCCCTGTGCTGGGGGAGTGTCAATGCACAAATGGGAAGGGAGGTGGGGGGTCCAGTGCCCTGGGAGACTGTGCGAAGGGCGTTTGGGGACCCGGGGAGGGAGGCTGGGCATGCTTGCTTGGAGGCAGGGCTGCTGCTGAGCCAAGAGACCCCACCCCAGGCCCGGTGCACCCGGCCACACCGGAAGGTGCCCTGGGAAGCCCAGGTGGCCAGAGACAGAGGGGTGGACAAAAATCCCAACATCAAAGCTGTGCTGGAGGTTTTTGGCCAAGTGAGGAGCAGCAGGAAACACACCTGTGAGTTGAAAGGTCCAAGAAACCCCGTGCATATGAGCCCCCCCAAGGCTTCAGAGGGACCCGGCTTGAATGGCTGGGAGCCTTCTGGATTCCGTCCGGACCCCCAGCTAGCCTGGCTTAACTATTTGACTTCTGTCGGGGCCAGGAAGGAGAGAACACAGAGGCAGGGGAGGGGAAGCCACGTAGCTGTTCCTGAACTGGGGAGCCCTGGAAACTCGAGCAGAGCCACAGGCTGCACTGGGCAGGAGCGGGCCTCTCGGAAGCCGGCTTCTGAGGCTGGGGCCCAGCCTTGCCCGCAGCCCCAGGATTAGCTCAGCAGCCTTCGCTGAGCTCTGAACATCTGCAGTCCGGGGTCTGCTTCCCTGCCCCCTGGCCCCATGGGGAAGTCCCCTGCAAAGGGGGTTAGGAGGAGCAGACAGTCACAGCTGGAAGGGGGACACTGGAAGGGAGCCTCTGACTGGCCTAAAACCCAGGGGTTAGGATCCAGCTACATCAGAAGAGCTGCCTGGAGCCTGGAGCCGGAAATGCTTTTCCCTTCCCCCATCCGATGAGCCTGATGGAGATGGAAGTGGAGAGGAGAGGAAGGGATATGCCATCTCTACAGGTCCACTAGATACCACGGAAGGGCAGGCACTTCACCTGATCCTCATAATTGGCTCAAGGTTGGTCTTAATATTTTCTTTCTTCATTTAAGAAAACTTGGCTCAGAATGGTTAAATAGCTTGTCCACAGTGACCCAGTAAATGAGTGATAGGGCCAAGATAAAAACTCAGGTGGATCTAGTTGTAAATCCTGAGTCCTCTCTTTATCTGGGGTCCAAAGGATTAGAATCAGGAGGTCTGGATGGAAACTAAGGGCTGGGTTAGCCTTGTTTTCCTTCCAGAGGCAGAGTGCAATCTTTGGCTGCATCATGGGGCTGGAGCCCATGAGACAAGAGGCTTTGCAAATGGCTCCTAGATTATTGTAGTCATTTCTCACTCTGCAGTGTGTTCAGGAGAAAGGATGAGGTAAGAAGCCAATACACCCAGCTACAGCTTAGAGAAGACTAAAACTGGGTTGTTGCTGGGCCTGGGCACACTGACCTGTTTTGTGTGCCCTAATTTAGTGGGGATAGGCTAGGTTCTGCTACCATAACAAAACATCCCAAGTCTCTTTTCCCCTCCCCCATCCGATGAGCCTGATGGAGATGGAAGTAGAGAGGAGAGGAAGGGATATGCCATCTCTACAGGTCCACTAGATACCACGGAAGGTATCTTATTTTGTGCTCATTTCACATGTTTAGCACAGGCCAGCAGGGGGCTCTGCTCATGCTAGTCGATCGGGGATCCAAGCCCAGTGGGGCTTCACCATGACACCAGCTTCCCCAACCACTGTGGCAGTAGAACAGGAGAGTGGTAAACTGCACACTGGCTTGTCAAGCTTCCGCTCACATCGCACTGGTCAAAGGAAGTCACATGTTAACTCCTAACTTTAGGGGGCCAGGAGGTGCAGACCAGAAACGCTTGACGGACAGCACTAGGGGCTACCACAAGGCCCAGAGGAGGTCCTGGGGCCAGCCATGGGTGAATATGTCAGGAAGCAGACATTAGGTCCAGAAAAGCCTGACCTTCCCAGGGAAAAAGTACCCATCAGCACAGGGTGTAAGCCAAAACAGGATGGCCCATTGCAGGAAGGTGGTAGAAGAGACTCGGCCATGACTGGATCACGTGAGATGGCCGGTGCGGCTGGACAGGGCAGTGGTGGTTAAGGACAAGGGCTCTGGAGCCGGAAGCTCCTGTGTTCAAATTCTGCTGTTTCCTGTTTTTAGCTGTGCTACTTTGTGCAGGATGCTCAAATCTCTGAGATCCAGACTCTTCCTCTGTAAGGTGGGGTAATAATAATGCCGAAGAATTAAAAGAGACAAGATATGAGGATGAAATGAGATAATATATGTGTAATGGGTTCACTGGTGCTCCCTGAAGAGTTATGTCCAAATCTTAACCTCACTGCTCCCTGTGATTTTGACCTTATTTGGGTCAAAAAATGGGGATCTTTGGAGATGTGATTAAATTGAGGATGAGTTGTCCTGGATTACCTGGATGGGCTTAAACCCAACAAGTGTCCTTATAAGAGACAGTAAAGGAGGGATACAGACACCGTGAAAGCCTTTAGAAAATGGAGAAAGAGGTGCGAGTGATGCAGCCACAAGCCAAGGGACCCCAGCATCCCCCAGAAGCTGGAGGAGGCTAGGAAGCACCCTCCCCTAGAAACTTTGGCAGGACCATGGCCTGCTGACACCTTGATTTCAGACTTCTTGCTTCCGGAACTGTGAGAGAACACATTTCTGCCATTTTCAGCCATCAGATGTGTGGAATATGTTTAAGGCAGCCCCAGGAACCTGATAGGAGATGTAAAGTACATGGCACACTGTGGCTGGCACACTGAGAACCTCCCATCAAGTCATTTGCTCTTCCTGTTGTTTTCCTTCCTACTCACGGTCCTGTGACCCGCTCCTCCCAGAATCTTTGGCAGCCTCCCTCCTCGGGCCTCGCACATCCCTGAGACATTAGTCAGCAGGCTGGGCTGGCTTGGGAGAGTTCTGTGTGCCAGACAGCGGGCTGCTCTTTCCCCACTGCTCTCATGTGGTCCACTGAGTGGGTGCTTTCTAGGACTTTCTCTAACCATCCCCACTCCCCAGTAAAGCTCCCCCTCCTCCAGAGCCAGATTGCAAGCCACTGGTCTGATTTCTGTTCCTATGATTTTGTTTTTCTGTGACGTCATATAAATGGGACCAGACCATATGCAGCCTTTTTACTGTCTTTGGAGTTATCTGTTCTGTTGACGGACAAAAGGCCCTCGCTGCCCCTCTCCCTGCTCTGTATCCAGTTATGTCACTGGCATTTGTTTCTTGGTTGCTGTCCTTGTAACCTGAAGTAATGTATTCATACTTTTAGCCTTAGCCAGCAGCGGTCAGCCTAAGCTCCCCACTTTCTAAGATGAAGTCATTAGTGCCTCTACCCTGCTTGTAAGCTCTAAAGCAGCCATTTTAGAGACAACAGGAGAAGAGCAAAGTGAGGTAGTGTACTTCAGAAATGGGAGCTGCAGGAACACAGGGAAAGGGGAGGAAGAGGTGGGATTTGAACTGAGGCTTTTCGGGTTGTGACCCTGAGGACGGCAGCTGGTCAACCTACTGGGTCCTGTCTGTAAGCACTGACCTGCAGTACCTGATCTCAGACACCAGGGGGCACTCACGCACTCAGCTGGGGCCTCTATCCCTCAGCACCCTGCCCCAGCCTAGCCACCCTTTCGAACAGGGGGAAGGGGAGCTGGCTCTAGGCCCGCAGCCTTCTACCTCACAGGGGCTTGAGCCCTTGAATACGGTCTAGAGCTGCTGTTTCCGGACCTTCTGTACATTGAGATTGTCTCATCCGTACTCCAGGTTTCTCAAAGTGTGGTCCCTTGGGCCCTGGCCCGGGAATCATTTGCATGGGAAACAGCTTGTTGAATATGCAGATTCCTGGGCACTGATTTGGAGGTCTTGTCGGGAAGGCCCAAGAATCTGCATGTTTAATACTCAGCCCGCATTCCTCTCATACACAAGAACAACTGAGAACCTCAGATGCAACATTTTCCACGAACTGATCCCCTCACACCTCTCTCCCCTTTTCTCCATAAAGGTTTCTGAGTAAAGGGTCTGTAATCTGTTTTGGGTAACAGCATATTTGATCACTGGGGATTTGGTGTTAAGAGCCCCGGAGTAAGGAAGCCTATATGACTATGTTGAACTTAGCATTTCTCCAAGTTATTTGACACTGAACCCCCTTTTCCCTTGTTAGCAACTTAACATCACACATAGCACATCCTGGGAAAGTTTTCCTGAACATCTTCAGGTCTGACCCAAATCTTCCCTCCACAGTCCCCCTTTGCCACTTCTACACCACCCCTCACTCTTGCCTAGGCATACGGTCTGTAACTTGCCAACCCACCTCCTCCAGGAAGTCTTCCCACTATGGCACACCCAGACTGGGGCTTCATGGAACCCTCCCTTAGAGTCCATTTCTGTCACATGTTGGATGCATTTTAGTGTAACAAAACCTCTTTCCTCCCTTTATTCTGGAGATTTACAGGGGAGAGCACCCCCAAGATAGGAAAAGACAAGACTCCTATCCCCATGTCTGGCCCATTCAGCAGCTTGGGTCTCAGGAGGTCTGCCCTGGTCCCTTCCAAATTCACCGTCTCATCAATCCATACTACCAGGTGCAGCCACTGTCCTGGGCTGAGAAGATAACTGCACATGCTTAGAGAAGGCAAAAAGTCATGTTAGCTGAAGTCGGAGGCCACTTGGATTTCCATTTCCCATCCATTTATATCACGGGTTCCCAGACTTTTGGATTTCAATGGTTTGTAAGCAAGTCCTGCCCCTGCCCCCACGCCACCAAGCATATAAGGGCCAAATAGTTTCCCAACTTTTTACTTTGCTAAGAATCCCATTAAAATACCTGCTGATCTGCACTTCAGTTTTCCCAAAACGTCGTTCCTGGACACTTTGAATGGGAATCGCTTATCATTTTATAAAATAATTTAAATGAAAATATTTTTAAGATCAATATTTTGATTTTAATACAAAACAAGAAAATGAACTGAATCTCAGATTGAAGGAAAGTCCCTAAAATTAATAAACTTTTAACTATATGGAAGCTCACTATATTGTCCTCATTAGACTATTCTGTGTAAACCAGTGAAAACTTCACCACAAGCCATCTTGTGTCTGTGGGCCAAGTTTGAGGAGGAAGCCAAGATGGCAGGCATGCTCTGAGCCCCGCTCCATATAGGGGGTTGCGCTGTGATTGCCATCCCAAGGCAGAATGTAAATACTGGGCCTTCAGGACATATTTCACATATTCTCAAGGCCTGACATTTTATGTGAAAGGAAGATACTGCTGCCGTTATTTTCTGTCCTTGTGCCCCATGCCATTCCAAGGTTTGAGGGCTTAAGAAAATGTAAGAAAAAAATACCAACTCCAAGCTGCATACCTGGTGTCTATGCTGAGGGTTGGACTAGACCAAGGGTTGCTGGCATTTGGATGCCCTGTCCTTCAGCAGCACAATCAGTACGATTAATGTTGGGGACTCAGCGTGGTGGAAAGAATGAGGCAGGGGGGCTGGAAATGCCTCTCCAGAAAGGTTGTGGTGTGGCCTTCATATCTCTGAAGGGCTGGCCCAGGAAGCAGTGAACTGCCTTCACTCTCCGAGATTCTGGAAAGAAGTATGAGGTCAATGTGGAGAAGTTAGAGAGAGGCAAATTTAAGCTCAGTAGATAAATTCTAGGAACTAGAGATGCTTATAAAGATAAAGTGAGCGTCTCATCACTGGATGTGTGAAAACAGAGGCCGGACAGCCATCAGTCTGAGAGGTGATGGAGAGGATTACCACACTTAAATAAAAATAATGAAAAGGATAATTTTATGTTTATTGTACTTTACATGTAGCAAGTTATTTTGGTAGAACTGAGTTTCAAAACAGCCTTGAGAGGTAAATCAAGATTCTGACTTCAAATTCTAGATGGCAGATTAAGGACACACAGCAGGGAACAAAATAGACAAAAACCCCTGCCCTTATGGAACATACAATCCAGAGATTCCATATTTTATATTATCCTTGAGACATTGGAAGAACTTAAGGATGGTGTGAGCAAGAGTAAAAAGAAAGGCAATCATAAACTACAAGGAAAAAAAGGGTAAGAAAACCAAGAAAGGCAATGCATTCATGACAAACTACTAATTACATAGTGAACAAAAGTTACATAGCATGGAAGATTAATGATGATTAAAGAATAGAATATAAATATTAATAGTCTTGACAATATAAAATTAAATGCACAGTTGATGGAATGCTCAAGTTAAAAGGTGAAAAATTAGAAGGAAAGGTAGAGGAGTTAATAACTTAATCCTCATATGGGTTTTTAAGATATTGAATTGATTTGAAAAAATAAGAAATAGAAGTACAAGAACATTATCTAAGTGTTCAGATATAATCAGTGGAGGACATAGGTAGGTGATATAGATAGATGGACAGATGGATGGGTGGACAGATAGATTAAACAGAGAAGAAAGAGAGAGTTTATAATGAACTAAATTCTCATTTTTCATACCCATAGAAGCAATAGATACTATTTAAAGTCAATAAATCAAGAAATGAATCCATAAGCATTTTATTTAGAGCTATGGAGGCTAACCATTCAAATAAACAAAAATACAACAAAAACAAGTGGTTAAAGACTTTGCTTTTGGGAAGTGAGTCAGGGATAGGAAGGGTTGGGCCAACAAAATTGTTTTTCACCACAAACACATATTTAAAATTTCTTAACACAATATAATGTCTAATTTTCATATTATTCTTTAATTTAAAAACTATCTTCCCCATTAAACAGATGAAGACACTGAGGCTCAGAGAGGTGAGTGGCTCTGTTCAGGTCACACAGCTCAGAAGAGGAGGGACCAGGAAAGATGCCCTATCTCCTGACTCCAGCAACTTGGAGATGAATGGGGCTGCTCCAGATAACCCTGAGAGCTGAGCCCTTGCTCACCTGCCTTCCTGATTCCCCAGCCTTTCAAGCCACAATGCCTCTGTGCCTACTCTTTTCTATGCCAGGTGTGTCTCACTCCCCACACCCCCCCCATTGCCCCCCTTCTTTCCCTGGTATGTGCCTATTCTTTTTTCCTTTTTTAAGAATATGGCAAATTATTTTTTATTTTTTATTAATTTTTAATTTTTTTAAATACCAAAAAACACCAAACAAATGCAAACATCCGTAACTTTTGATCATTCCATTCTACATATATAATCAGTAATTCACAATATCATCACATAGTTGCATATTCATCATCATGATCATTTCTTGGAACATTTGCATCTATTCAGAAAAAGAAATAAAAAGAAAACAGAAGGAAATTCATATATACCATACCCCCCACCCCTCCCCTCACTGATCACCAGCATTTCATTCTAAATTTATTTTAACATTTTCCCCCTATTATTCATCTTTATTCCATATGTTTTACTTGTCTGTTGATAACGTAGATAAAAGGAGCATCAGACACAAGCTTTTCACAATCACACAGTCACATTGTGAAAGCTTTATCATTATACAATCATCCTCAAGAAACATGGCTACTGGAACACAGCTCCATATTTTCAGGCAGTTCCCTCCAGCCTCTCCATTACATCTTGACTAACAAGGTGATATCTATTTAATGTGTAAGAATAACCTCCAGGATAACCTCTCGACTCTGTTTGGAATCTCTCAGCCATTGACACTTTATTTTGTTTCATTTCTCTCTTCCCCCTTTTGGTAGAGAAGGTTTTCTCAATCCCCTGATGCTGAGTCTCAGCTCATTTTGGTGGTTTTCTCAATCTCTTGATTCTGAGTCTCAGCTCATTCCAGGATTTCTGTCCCACGTTGCCAGGAAGGTCCACATCCCTGGGAGTCATATCCCATGTAGACAGGAGGAGGGTGGTGAGTTTGCTTGTGTTTGGCTGGAGAGAGAGGCCACATCTGAGCAACAAAAGAGGTTCTCTTAGGGGTGACTCTTAGGCCTAATTTTACGTAGGCTTGACCTATCCTTTGTGGGGTTAAGTGTCATATGAACAAACCCCAAGATTGGGGGTTCAGCCTATAGCTTTGATTGTCCGCTCTGCTTGTGGGAATATCAAGGATTCAACCTGGGGAAGTTGAATTTCCCCCCCTTCTCATCATTCTTTGCAAAAGACTTTGCAAATACTTTTTTAGAATATGGCAAATTATAATGGACAAATTGCTGAGCAATTTCAATGAGTAAATAAGAATAAAAAAGAGGTGAACATTACATGCAGGCTGAGAAATTTACAATACACATCTACTAAAAGCCACAAGGATACAGTTTGATCCCGGTTACAATCAAAGTGCCTTAAAAAAAAAAAAAGAACACATCTTTTGAGACAATTGATAAAATTGAATGCTAATAGATATATTAAAATATTTTTGTGTGAGGTTATTTGATTTATGAAGTTCTTACGTTTAGAAATGCATATCGAAGAGATTATGCATTAAATGACATGAAATGATGTTTGAGATTGAAAGAAAAATAACCTTGTTGTATCCATGGGGAGATATGATGCAAGATCCACCAGGAAATTACCAGTAATGATGTAATAATGGAGATGGGTTCATGTGGCTTAACGAACTTTCTTTTCCATTTTTGGATATATTTGAAAATAGCCATTATGAAAGGCAGAGTATGTCCATGTATCATTAATTTTATATGTTGAGAGGATGAAATAAAAAAAGGGCAGGAAAATGCTCCTGGAGTCAGAGGCACAAGTGTGTATTCAGACATCAAAAATGTACATTTAAATATTTGGCGTTTAAGTCAATTCACCTCCATTTACCGGTTAAAAAGAAAATTTCAAAACTGTAACTTCCTAATCATTTTACTGTATTTTATTATTATCTATGATTTTGAGTTATTTGCAGCTACTCTATCAGCATAACGGCAGCATGTATAACTCCATGCTTAGTAATATGATGGAAATTTGACATGGGCCATAGCGAAAAGATTTGCACCAGGAAAACCGGCAAACACTAAACTATGACTTTGTTTATTTGTTATTATATGTCCACTCTTAGGAAAGCAGTGGAAAATATGTTAACACAGTTTAAACAGATTGCACGATGTATATATATTGTCCATATATATACATCGTGCATAACCGGAAAAATGAGGAACAAACCCTGAGATGTTTAATTGTTAATGACAAGGAAAATAGCCAGAATTCACAAAGAAGAAATTAGGCAAAGATACGAATAGATATTTTACTAAATATACACAGGATGCAAAAAAAAAAAAACTCAACATCATAAATCCTTAGAGAATGCAACTAAAACCACAGTGAGATACTGCTACACAGTTACACAGCTGGTGGGAATGCAGAAGGGAACAATCAATTAGGATCACAGTTTGGCAGGTTCTTAAAATGTTAAATAATCACCTACCCTGTGACTCAGGCACTGCCCTCTGAGCTACCAACATAAGAGATATGATGCATATGTTCGTAAAGAATGGTACACAAATGTTCATAGCTACTTTCTTTGTTAAAACCAAAATCTAAAAATAACTCAAATATCCATGAACAGGTGAATGGATAATTAAATAGTGGTATATCCACAGAACATTACTCAGCAATTAAAAGAATGAACTACTTATAAAAGCCTCACGGATGAATCTCCAAATAATTATACTGCACGAGAGAAACCAGAAAAAAAGAGAGGTTAATAATTTATGATTCCAGTAATATAAAATTCTGGAAAAGGCAAACTAATCTACTGTAAATGAAGGTGAATCAACAGTTGCCTAGAAGGCTGAGGAAAACAGGGACAGAGATTATAAAAAGGCACAAGGTAAATGAGAGTGAACAATATGTTCATTTCTAGGACTCTCATTATGGTTTCAACGGGTTTACACATGTCAAAGTGTATCAAATTGCATATTTTAAAAAGGGGACATTTATTGCATGCCAATTATACCCTCAAAAAGTTTTAAAAGGGTTCCAAATCAAAATCTCGATCTACCTTTTTTCTAGAAAATCGCGTTTGGCCACCTTATACTGACCCACCATCTCTCTCCTCATGCCCTGGGAGGACCAGCCTTTTCTCAGCGGCAGGTGAGGCGTCAAGACCGTGTGCATTGCCGACTGGGTCACAAAAGCCACATCTCTGGACTGTAAGTTCTCCCTCTTGCTCTATCCTTATTTTCTCTCCTGGGCAGCACGAGTCTAGAGGTCCAAAGCCCAGCAAGACCACAGGTGCAAAGTTCTCCAGCATCACATCACAGTAAGCGTGTCTCTGGACCTCATCAAGGAGTCCCCACTCCTCCCAGGAGAAGTACACACCGCATCCGTGAAGGTCACACTGCCCTGGAGGGGCGGGGGGCGCAGCGGGCCGGAGGCGGGGGTAGGGGCTCAGACACCCGCGGGGTACGCCCAGGACGCCGCTGCCGCCCCTCAGGCCCCCCTCTGTGCGGCGACAGCGGCTCCCCCACGCCTGCCGGTCGCGGTTCTTCGGGTCCTACCTTTCCACTCCAGGCCAACCAAGCGGTGATGCCTGTTCATTTTTGATGACCCAGCTCAAATGTCAATTCCTCCATGACAGTGACTCTTTCTTTTGTCCACGCCTTGTACCTTGTACCTGCTTCTATTGTAATGTTTATTTTGATCCCACCAGGTCAGAAACATTTGGCTTTCCATCTGCCTGTCCCTCTTATGGTCTCGTTTGCTAGGCAGTGAACCCCTCAAGGCAGAGATTCGTGTGTGATTCCACATAGTACCCAGCTCCCACCCCCATGCCTGCAACTGAGTGGAAATTCAGGAGTGCTTAAAATTTGTGAATGGGTGGAGTGCATGTGTCTTGGATGCCAAGATTCAGGGCTGGTGGCCCAAGGCCCCAAACCCTGGCCACAGGCCTGACAGCTGGGGGAGAGGCCGGCCCATCAGATTTAAACTCATCCCTAATGGGTTCTCCCACCGCCAGCCTTGCTACTCTGTCACCCTCCTGTTTCCTTGTCCTCCCTGCTCATCTCAAGGCTTATCTGCACATCTCAGCACTCCCCAAGGCCCAGAGGAGCCTTCCATCTGGATTCATTTAAATCACTGACAAGAGTTATGTCCCCAAGTCAGCAGGAGCTGCAGGAAGGCTTTGGGGAAGGGAGGAGACCTTTTCCCCTTTGAGGAATTAACTCAGAAGAAAACTGACATGCTGGTAAGAGCTTCCTAAAGGGGCAGATGCAGGGAGATAGGATTGAGCAGCTCTTGCTGACTGTGTGTCTCCAGGCAGGTTCTCAGCGTCTCTGGGCCTCTGTTTTCTCATTTGGAAACAGTTTCAGGGTCAGGGGATCAGAGGAGACAAAGCACAAGGAGGTAACCAGAGCAGTGCTGGCCACTCACTGGTGCTCTGCGCCTGTGCAGGCCTCCATCCCTCGCTTATTATTTTTCCTTTTCCTCTATTTTTGTTCTTATTTTTATCACAGTTACACATGCACATAAAGAGTGTGTTACAACAATACCAACTTCCAACCTTGCCCCCACTATTTCTTTTTCCCCAGAGGCAACCACTTTCAATTCTCCTTAGCCATTCTTTTGGTATTTACCTCCATATCTTGAAAATAACTTGCTTATATTGCCACTTTTTGAATTTTCCATTTTAAGCCTTATCAATGGATTTCTTACTATGGAAAATGAGGATCTGGTCTTTTTGACATACTTCTCTCCCCACCCCCCCCATAAACACACACTCTTCCTGGGCCATGCTCCTTTAATCCGTTCCTGTGGGGGCAGATCTGTCATGGGTGGGGACCTTCTGATTAGATTATTGCAATTGGGATTTGACCCACTTAATGCAAGTTGTATCTTAATCTTTTTACTAGAGTCCTTTATGAGAGGATAAAATGCAGAAAAAGTTCCCAGAGGAACTGAGAGAGAAAAACCCCAGAGATATTAAGAGAGGAGCCACAGAAGCTCAGAGAGGAGGCCACTAGAATCAGGAGCTGAAAACAACAGAACCCAGGAGTGAAGGACCAGCAGACACCAGCCATGTGCCTTGCTTTCCAAAAGGAAACTAGGATGTCAGTGACTTTTCTTTAGAGAAGGTCTCTACCTCTTGATACCTTAATTTGGACATTTTCATAGTCAAATAACTGTAAATTGTAAGTTAATAAATCCCCATTGTAAAAATCAACCCTTTTCTGGTATGTTGCATTGCAGCAGCTTTAGCAAACCAAAACAGATTTTTTAAAAAATTTTTTCTATTTTATTTTTATTTTTTAATTTTTAAAAATTTATTTATTAATTAAAAAATTAAGAAACCAAATAAAACATCAACATATATAATCAGTAATGCACAATATCACTTAGTTGCATATTCATCATTTCTTAGAACATTTGCATTAATTCAGAAAAAGAAATAAAAAGACAATAGAAAAAGAAATAAAAAGAACACAGGAAAGAAAAAACAAACAAACAAACAAACAAAAGATTATACCTACCATACCCCTTACCCCTTGCTTTCATTGATCACTAGCATTTCAAGCTAAATTTATTTTAGCATTTGTTCCCCCTATTATTTATTTTTATTCCATATGTTCTACTCCTTTGTTGACAAGGTAGATAAAAGGAGCATCAGACACAAGGTTTTCACAATCACACAGTCACATTGTGAAAGCTATATCATTGTTCAATCATCCTCAAGAAACATGGCTACTGGAACACAGCTCTACATTTTCAGGCAGTTCCCTCCAGCCTCTCCATTACATCTTGAATAACAAGGTGATATCTACTTGATGCATAAGAATAACCTCCAGGATAACCTCTTGACTCTGTTTGGAATCTCTCAGCCATTGATACTTTGTCTCATTTCACTCTTCTCCCTTTTGGTTGAGAAGGTTTCCTCAATCCCTTGATGCTAAATCTCAGCTCATTCTAGGGTTTTTCTCAATCCCTTGATGCTGAGTCTCAACTCATTCCAGGATCTCTGTCCCACGTTGCCAGGAAAGTCCACACCCCTGGGAGTCATGTCCCATGCAGAGAGGGGGAGGGTGGTGAGACTGCTCGTCATGTTGGCTGGAGAGAGAGGCCACATCTGAGCAACAAAAGAGACTCTCTTGGGGGTGACTCTTAGGCCTAAATTTTAAGTAGACTTGACCTATCCTTTGTGGGGTTAAGTTTCATATGAACAAACTCCAAGACTGGGGGCTCAGCCTATAGCTTTGGTTGTCCACACTGCTTGTGAGAATATCAAGAATTCAACTTGGGGAAGCTGAATTTCTCCCCGTTCTCACCATTCCCTGAAGAGGGCTTTGCAAATACTTTTCTACTCACTGATCAAATCACTCTGGGATTCATCAGGGCATCACTCTGGACAAACCAACAAAATCTCCTGTCCTACCTGAGATTCCAAGTACTTATGGCATTCAATCAAACTATCTACATAAGTTATATTAGGAAATGCACTAGTCAAAATATAAATTTTGTAACAAATAAACATTTTTTGCTTTAGTCTCACACATAAGGTGACATCCAAAACAGATTTTGATGTCAAACCAAATTTATTTTAGCATTTGTTCCCCCTATTATTTAAAAAAAAAAAAGCTGAAACAGCTTTATAAATGGATAAGGGAAAGATTCTGGAAGAATAATGAATATCTTGATAGAAAAGGCTTAGATTGCTCTGAAGAGACTGCTGATAGAAACATGGACCCTAAAGGTACTTCTGATGAGGACTTAAGAGAGAAATGATGACTGTGTCATTGCCATCTGGAAGAAAGGCAGTCCTTGTTTTAAACTGCCAGAGAATTTGCAAAATCGAGCCTTGGTGTAGGATGGAAGGCAGAATTTGAAAGCGATGAGCTTAGATACCAGCTGAGGAAATTTCCAATCTAAATGTGGGAAATGCAGCCTAGCTTTTCCTTGCCAATTATACTAAAATGTGACAGGAAAGGCATAAGCTGAGAACCGAACTCTTGGGTACAAAGAAACCAAAAATTGACAGTTTGAAAAAATTCTGGGCTTCCAGAAAGTGAGATCCCATAAGCTAGTGCCCCATATGAGGATTTAACCAAATATGGAAGAACCAGTGAGCTATTTCAGTGCAAGTCAGGCTTGGAGATGGAATTAACCAGAAGGGATTTGTGAAAGCTCCTGTTATCTGATGGCTGGGACCCCTGGGTGCTGCATGTAAAACCAACAAGTTTTTTTTGCAAGGTCTATATGAATGAAACCACTGCCAGCCTGGATTAAAGTGGAAAGAAAAGGGACAGATTGAAGGGAAAATGACTTCAAAGGCAGAACCATGGAAGCTGAGGTCTGGAGCAAAGAATCCATGAGCCAGGAGGGTGAACCCATCCATGTGCATGGAAAGGGTGAATTTGCAGAAGGTGGGGCTTTTTACCTATTGTTCAGGAAGAGTGCTGCCACCCCAGGCCTCGGAGAGGGTGGAGCACATACACCGGGGATTGGGGAGAGCCTGGCCACCACCACTGTTCTGAGGGGGTTGAAAATGTATCCCAGAGATGGCAGAGAGTCTGGGTGCCACCCGGATGTTTGAGGAGTGTGGGGCTGAGAACAGTGTGCAGTCTCCTCAATGCTTGGAGACCTTGGGACCCTCACCCCAGTATTTGGAGAGATCAGGGTCACTGTGCAAGCCCTTGGAAAGGGTGGGACTGCCACTCTCTCAAGCTCTGAGGATACAATGTCATTCTATAGATGACTTTCAGACCTGGAAATCTAATGAGCTCTGCCCTGCAGGTTTTTTGGAACTGCTTGGGACCCATGAACCCTGCTTCCAATTTCTACCTATGGGAATGGGAACTTTATCCTATGATTGTCCTTTCTGTGTATATTGGAAGCAGGTAACTTTTCTGAGTTACACAGTTCCCTAGGCAGAGGGGAATTTTGCCTTATGACAGACCACACCTGTAACTGATATTGATGATACTTTATACTTACTACTGTTACTGAAATGATTTACGCTTTTGTAGTATTGTGATGGAATGACTGTATATTGCATGTGGAAAGAACATTTCTTTTTGAGGTTCAGAGGGTAGAGTGTGCTACTTTGAAGCTGTAATGTGCCCTAGAAAAGGCCATGTTCTTCTTCTTTTTTTTTAACTTTTTTTTT
>PVIY010044570.1:0-19630 GCA_004026745.1 Myrmecophaga tridactyla | reverse complement strand
ACTGAGAGAATTTGTGACCAAGAGACCAGCTCTGCAAGAAATACTAAAGGGAACACTAGAGACAGATATGAAGACAGAAGAGAGAGGTGTGGAGAAGAGCGTAGAAAGGAAGACTATGAGTAAAGGTAAAAAGAAGGAAAATTAGATATGACATATAAAATCCAGAAGGCAAAATAGTAGAAGAAAGTACTACCCATGCAGTAATAACACTGAATGTTAATGGATCAAACTCTCCAATCAAAAGACATAGTCTGGCAGAATGGATTAAAAAACAGGACCCATCTATATGCTGTCTCTACTCAAAGGACACGAGGCCAAGGACACAAATGGACATTTACACACCAATGTTTATAGCAGCATTATTAACAATTACCAAGAGATGGAAACAGTCAAAATGTCCATCAACAGGCGGTTGGCTAAACAAACTGTAGCATTTACATAAGAAGGAATATTATGCAGCTGTAAGACAGAATAAAGTTATGAAGTATGTAACATCATGAATGGACCTTAAGGACATTATGCTGAATGTGATTAGCCAGAAACAAAAGGACAAATACTGTATGGTCTCACTGATATGAACTGACATTAGTGAATAAATTTGGAATATTTCATTGGTAACAGAGACCATCAGGAGATAGAAATAGGGTAAGATATTGGGTAATTGGAGCTGAAGGGATACAGATTGTGCAACAGGACTGAATATAAAAACTCAGAAATGGACAGTACAATATTACCTAACTGTAATACCATTATGCTAAAACACTGAATGAAGCTGCATTTGAGAATGATAGAGGGAGGAGGGCTGGGGCATAAATGAAATCACAAAGAAAGATAGATGATAAAAATTGAGATGGTGTAATCTAGGAATGCCTAGAGTGTATAATGATAGTGATTAAATGCACAAATTTAAAAAATGTTTTTGCATGAGGAAGAACAAAAGAATACCATTACTGCAGTGTGCTGAAAATAGATGGCACTTAATATTTTAGAATTTCAACTTATGTGTGAGACTAAAGCAAAAAATTTATTTGGTACAAATTTGGTACAAATTTATTTGGTACAAATTTATACTTTGACTAGTGCATCTCCTAATATAACTTATGTAGATAGTTGATTGAACACCTTAAGTACGTGGAACTTTGTATAGGACATTAGATTTTGTTGGTTTTTCCAGGTGATGCCCTGATGAATCCCAGAGTGATTTGATCAGTGAGTGGAAAAGTATTTGCAAAGCCCCCTTCAGGGAATGGTGAGAACGGGGGAAAACTCAACTTCCCCAAGTTGAATTCTTGATATTCTCACAAGCAGTGTGGACAACCAAAGCTATAGGCTGAGCCCCCAGTCTTGGGGTTTGTTCACATGAAACTTAACCCCACAAAGGATAGGTCAAGCCTACTTAAAATTAGGCCTAAGAGTCACCCCCAGGAGAACCTCTTTTGTTGCTTAGTTGTGGCCTCTCTCTCCAGCCAACACAGCAAGCAAACTCACCACCCTCCCCCTGTCTACATGGGACATGACTCCCAGGGGTGTGGATCTTCCTGGCAACGTGGGACAGAAATCCCAGAATGAGCTGAGATTCAGCATCAAGGGGTTGAGAAAAATTCTAGAATGAGCTGAGACCCAGCATCAACGGATTGAGAAAACCTTCTTGATCAAAAGGGGGAAGAGTGAAATGAGACAAAGTGTCAATGGCTGAGAGATTCCAAACAGAGTTGAGAGGTTATCATGGAGGTTATTCTTACACATTAAGTAAGTATCACCTTGTTAACCAAGATGTAATGGAGAGGCTGAAGGGAACTGCCTGAAAATGTAGAGCTGTGTTCCAGTAGCCACGTTTCTTGATGATGATTGAATAATGATATAGCTTTCACAATGTGACTGTGTGATTGTGAAAACCTTGTATCTGATGCTCCTTTTATCTACGTTGTCAACAGATGAGTAGAACATATGGAATAAAAATAAATAATAGGGGGAACAAGTGTTAAAATAAATTTAGTTTGAAATGCTAGTGATAAATGAAAGCGAGGGGTAAGGGATATGGTATGTATAATCTTTTTTTTTTCTCTGTTATCATTTTATTTCTTTTCCTGTTGTCTTTTTATTTCTTTTTCTGAATTGATGCAAATGTTCTAAGAAATGATGAATATCCAACTATGTGATGATATTGAGAATTACTGATTATATATGTCGAATTGAATGATATGTTAATGTTTTTGTTTGTTTGTTCTTAATTTTTTCAAATTAATAAATAAATAAATTAAACAAAAATTAATATTTTTGTTTAATTTATTAAACAAAATATTAAATCAGGATTAAAGAACATGGCTTTTCTGGGGTACACAACACCTTCAAACCAGCACACAACCCAATAAAAAAATAGACAAAAGACATGAATAGACATTTGTTCTAGTTTGCTAGCTTCTGGAATGCAATATACCAGAAATGGAATGGCTTTTAAAAAGGGGAATAATAAGTTGTTACTTTACAGTTCTAAGGCTGAGAAAATGTCCCAATTAATGCAAGTCTATAGAAATGTCCAATCAAAGGCATCCAAGGAAAGATATCTTGGTTCAAGAAGGCCGATGAAGTTCAGGGTTTCTCTCTCAAGTGAGAAGGCACATGGTGAACACAGTCAGGGTTTCTCCCTTGGTTGGAAGGGCACATGGTGAACACGGTATCGTTTACTGTCTTTCTCTCCTGCCTTCCTGTTTCATGAAGCTCCCTGGGAGGTGTTTTTTTTCTTCATCTCCAAAGGTCACTGGCTGGTGGACTCTCTGCTTCGTGGTGCTGCAGCATTCTCTGGTCTTTCTGAATCTTCTGCTTTCTCCAAAATGTTTCCTCTTTTATAGGATTCCAGTAAACTAATCAAGACCCACCCGAATGGGTGGAGACACGTCTCCATCTAATTCATTTTAACAACCACTCTTGATCACTCAAGATCACATCAAGATCACATTAAGATGTGACTCCCTAAGTCACATCTCCAGGGAGAAGATCTAATTACAGTTTCAAACATACAATACTGAATGGGGATTAGAAGAAATGGCTGCCTTTACAAAATGGGATTAGGATTAAAACATGGCTTTTCTAGGGTACATCCATCCTTTCAGACCAGCACAACATTTTCCAAAGGGGATATACAAATGCCTAAAAAACACATAAAAAGATATTGAACATCCCTAGCTATTAGGAAAGTTCAAATAAAAACCACAGTGATATCATTTCATACCTACTAGAATGGCCACTCTTAAATAAAGAGAAAACTGCAAATGTTAGGGGAAATAAGAACATTTAATTCACTGCTCGTGGGGATGTAAAATGTCACAGCCACTGAGGAAGGCAGTCTGGCAGTTCCTCAGAAAGCTAAGTACAGACTTACCATATGACCCAGCAATCTCATTATTAGGTAATGTGCTGGTGTGAAAGAATATATGTACCTTAGGAAAGCCATGTTTTAATCAAAATCCTATTTCATAAAGGTAAAATAATCCCTATTCAATACTATATGTTTGAAACTGTAATCAGAACATCTCCCTGGAGATGTGATTTAATCAAGAGTGGTTATTAAATGAACTAGGTGATGACATGTCTCCACCCATGGGTCTTGATAAGTTTCTGGAACCCTATAAAAGAAGAAACATTTTGGAGAATAAAAGAGATTCAGAGAGAGCAGAGGAGAATGACATAGCCATGAGAGGCAGAGTCCACAAGCCAGCGACCTTTGCAGATGAAGAAGGAAAATGCCTCCCAGGGAGTCATGAAACAGGAAGCCAGGAGAGGAAGCTAGCAGCTGACACATGTTCGCCATGTGCCCTTCCAGCTGAGAGAGAGAAACTCTGACTGTGTTCGCCATGTGCCCTTCCACTTGTGAGAGAAACCCAGAACTTCATTGGCCTTCTTGAACCAAGGTATCTTTCCCTGGATGCCTTTGATTGGACATTTCTACAGACTTATTTTAATTGGGACATTTTCTCGGTCTTAGAACTGTAAACTAGCAACTCATTAAATTCTCCTTTTAAGAGCCATTCCATTTCTGGTATATTGCATTCTGACAGCTAGCAAACTAGAACAGGTATGTATTCAGAGGAACTGAAATAAGGGATGCAAACAGACATTTGCGCATTGATGTTCATAGAGGAATTATTCACTATTGTCAAAAGATGGAAAAAACCCAAGTGTCCATCCACAGATGAATGGATAAACCAAATGTGGTATTACGTACGATGGAATATTATTCAGTAGTAAGAAGGGATGAAGTCCTAAAGCATGCGACAACATGCATGAACCTTGAGGACATTATGCTTACTGAAATAAGGCTGACACAAAAGAACAAAAATTGTATGACCTCAGTGATATGAACTAATTATAATATGTAAACTCAGAGACAGAAAATCTAGAATATAGGTTCCCAGGAGTAAGAATGAGGCTAGGGGATGGGGAACGGTTGCTTAATATGTGCCAAACGTTTCAACTGGGTTGAACATATGTGTGTGGGAACGGATAGAGGTGACGGGAGTATGTTACTGTGACTATAATAAATAGTGCTGAATTGTGAGTGAACGTGGTTGAAATGGCAGTTTAGAGTCATGTGTGTCACCAGAAGGAAAGCTGGAGGTGAAGACATGGGAACATATAACACAATGTATGTTCTGATGGACATGACCGTGATTAACAGTGCAAACATTAAAAAGTTCTTTTATGAAGTAGAACAAATGTATGACAGTATTACAAAGAGTTAATAATAGAGGGTGTATTAATTAGGGTTCTCTAGAGAAACAGAATCAACAGGGAACACTCGCAAATATAAAATTTATAAAAGTGTCTCATCTGACTGCGGGAACGCAGAGTCCAAAATCCGCAGAGTAGGCTGTGAAGCTGACGATTCCGATGGAGGGTCTGAACAAACTCCAGAGGAGAAGCTTACCAGCTGAAACAGGAAGAGCCTGTCTCTTCTGAATCCTCCTTATAAGGCTTTCAGTGATTAGATTAAGCATCACTCATTGCAGAAGACACGCCCCCTTGACTGATTACAAACAGAATCAGCTGTGGATGCAGCTGACATGATCACGATTTAATTCTATGAAATGTCCTCATCGCAACAGACAAGCCAGCCCTTGCCCAACCACCATTTGGCCAAGTAAACACATCAACCTGACCATGACAGTCCACCCTTTGTCAACTTGGCAACTATGGGGAAACCTTAAACCATACCTAATATAACCTTAAACCATACCTAATCTCTAAATATAACCTTAAACCATACCTAATCTCTAAATAAAAAACAATAAAACACACTTTTTTTTTTCACCTAACAATACTCAACTGTCCTGCATATAACTGGAAACACATTAAATCTCTCCAGAATAGGGTGCAAATCCTTGGGTAATATTCATTCTTAAACTTGATACCTTACAACTTAAATAGTATAACATGAACAAAACAGCATTACAGTCCTCGTTTCTGTAACTGATCACGTGGTCGAAGTTCATATTTATCACTTCCTTCTTCCACTACCCATTCCATGTTCCCTTTACCCTCAGCAAGCACTTCAGCTGGCCGTGGTTCTTTGCCTGATGGGATGACCCAAACCTTCATTCCTGAAGTTTCGGAGCCATTGGTAGTCCTGCCTGGATTGGTTTGTTGCAGTTTTCCATTGATTTTAATCACAGGGCCTGGTAGCATTAAAAGACGCCCTAGGGTTCTCCTATATTTTTCTCCCAGGAAAACTCTTCTTTACCTCCATTATGTAGTTGCAGTCCTACTTCTTCCTGATAGTCAGGGTCAATTACCCCAGGCAATAATGTAATCCTCTTCTTGTTTTGTTGATCCAGTGGCATAAGTAACCCAAAGTGGCCAGGTGGCAGTTTTAGATTCCAGTTCAGAGGAATCATTGTTGTTTCTCCTGGAGGAAGCACTCCCCGTTTTGGCACTAAAACCCGTAGACCAGCAGAACTCAGGGTAGCAGGGACAGGAAGCAAAAATTTTCCTAGTGGATCACTAGGGGTAATAGCGAGTGGTACCACTCCCATTTCCACCCCTTGGTTCCTGGACCCATGAATCCTGGCTATGGGAGAAACAACACCATACAGCGGACGCTGATTCAGAGCATATACAGCTTCCTGGAGAATATTACCCCAGCCTTTCAAGGTATTGCCACCTAGTTGGCACCGTAATTGAGTTTTCAAAAGGCCACTCCACCGTTCTATAAATTGAGCTATTTCTGGATGATGGGGAACATGGTAAGACCAGAGAATTCCATGAGCATGCACCCATTCCCACACTTCATTTGCTGTGAAGTGTGTTCCTTGATCAGAAGCAATGCTCTGTGGAATACCATGACGATGGATAAAGCATTCTGTAAGCCCACGGATGGTAGTTTTGGCAGAAGCATTGCATGCAGGGAAAGCGAACCCATATCCAGAGTATGTGTCTTTTCCAGTTAGAACGAATCGCTGCCCCTTCCATGAAGGGAGTGGTCCAATGTAATCAACCTGCCACCATGTAGCTGGCTGGTCACCTCAGGGAATGGTGCCATATCAGGGGCTGAGTGTGGGTCTCTGCTGCTGGCAGATTGGGCACTCAGCAGTGGCTGTAGCAAGGTCAGCCTCAATAAGTGGAAGTCCATGTTGCTGAGCCCATGCATAACCTCCATCCCTACCACCATGACCACTTTGTTCATGAGCCCATTGGGCAGTGACAGGAGTTGCTTGGGAAAGAGGCTGACTGGTGTCCACAGAACGGGTCATCTTATCCACTATATTATTAAAATCTTCCTCTGCTGAAGTCACCCTCTGGTGTACATTCACATGGGACACAAATATCTTCATGTTTTTAGCCCACTCAGAAAGGTCTATCCACATACTTCTTCCCCAGACCTCTTTGTCACCAATTTTCTAATTATGGTCTTTTCAAGTCCCTGACCATCCAGCCAAACCATTAGCAACAGCCCATGAGTCAGTAAACAAACGCACCTCTGGCCAGTTTTCCTTCCAAGCAAAATGAACAACCAGGTGCACTGCTCGAAGTTCTGCCCAACGGGAGGATTTCCCCTCACCACTGTCCTTCAAGGACATCCCAGAAAGAGGTTGTAATGCTGCAGTTGTCCACTTCCAAGTGGAACCTGTATATCGTGCTGAATCATCTGTAAACCAGGTCCGAGTTTTCTCTGCCTCGGTCAATTCAGTGTAAGGAACTCCTCAAGAGGCCATAGCTCTGATCTGGGAAAGAAAAGGTAATGTGGCAGGAGTGGAAACCATGGGCATTTGGGCCACTTCTTCATGTAACTTACTTGTGCCTTCAGAACCTGCTCTGGCTCTATCTCATATATACCATTTCCATTTTACAATAGAGTGCTGCTGTGCATGCCCAACTTTATGGCTTGGTGGGTCAGACAACACCCAGCTCATGATAGGCAACTCAGGTCTCATGGTAACTTGGTGACCCACGGTTAAGCGTTCAGTCTCTACTAAGGCCCAGTAGCAGGCCAAAAGCTGTTTCTCAAAAGGAGAGTAGTTATCTGCAGCAGATGGTAAGGCTTTGCTCCAAAATCCTAAGGGTCTGCATTGTGATTCTCCTATAGGGGCCTGCCAAAGGCTCCAGACAGCATCTCTATTTGCCACTGACACTTCCAGCCCCATTGGATCTGCTGGATCATATGGCCCAAGTGGCAGAGCAGCTTGTACAACAGCCTGGACCTGTCGCAGAGACTCCTCTTGTTCAGGTCCCCATGCAGAATTAGCAGCTTTTCTGGCCACTCGATAAATGGGCCAGAGTAGCGCACTCAAATGAAGAATATGTTGTTGCCAAAATCCAAAAAGACCAACTAGGTGTGCCTTTTTGGTCGTAGGAGGGGCCAGATGCAGTAACTTCTCCTTCACCTTAGAAGGGATATCTCGAAATGCCCCACACCACTGGACACCTAGATATTTCACTGAGGTGGGAAGCCCCTGTATTTTTGTTGGATTTATCTCCCATCCTCTGACACGCAAATGCCTTACCAGTAAACCTAGAGTTGTTGTTAATTCTTGCTCACTAGGTCCAATCAACATGATATCATCAACATAATGGACAGTGTGATGTCTTGTGGGAAGCAGAAATGATCAAGGTCCCTGCGGACAAGATTATGACATAGGGCTGGAGAGTTGATATACCCCTGAGGTAGTAGAGTGAAAGTATATTGCTGACCTTGCCAGCTGAAAGCAAACTGTTTTTGGTTGTCCTTATTAATAGCTATTGCGAAAAAAGCATTTGCCAGATCAATAGCTGCATACAGGGGATGTATTGATTTGCTCAAGCAATGATACCACATCTGGAACAGCAGCTGCAATTGGAGTTACCACCTGGTTGAACTTATGATAATCCACTGTCATCCTCCAAGACCCATCTGTTTTCTGCACAGGCCAAATAGGAGAGTTGAATGGGGGATGTGGTGGGAATCACCACCCCTGCATCCTTCAAGTCCTTAAGAGTGGCAGTAATCTCTGAAATCCCTCCAGGAATCTGATATTGGTTCTGATTTACTATTTTGCTCAGTAGGGGCAGTTCTAGTGGCTTCCACTTGGTCTTTCCCACCATAATAGCCCTCACTGCATGAGTTAGAGAGCTAATGTGGGGATCCTGCCAGTTGCTCAGTATGTCTATACCAATTATACATTCTGGAACTGGGGAAATAACTACAGAATGGGTCCGGGGGCCCACTGGACCCACTGTGAGATGGACCTGAGCTAAAACTCCATTGATCACCTGGCCTCCATAAGCTCCCACTCTGACTGGTGGCCCAGAGTGACGTTTCGGGTCTCCTGGAATTAATATCACTTCTGAACCAGTGTCTAATAATCCCTGAAATATCTGATCATTTCCTTTTCCCCAATTCACAGTTACCCTGGTAAAAGGCCATCGGTCTCCTTGGGGAAGGCTTGGAGGAAGATTAACAGTATAAATTTGTGGCAGTGTAACAGGGTTCTCCCCCAAAGGGACCTGGCCTCCCCTTCATTCAAGGGGTCTGTAAACTGTTTCAGGTCTGGAAATTGATTAAGGGGCCAAGACTCTGTGTTTTTGTAATTCAGGTTAGACTTCTATTCGCTTGACCTAGAACTGTTTTGTTTATACAGCTCCAACAAGAATTTAGTAGACTGCCCTTCTATTGTATTTCTGGGTACCCCATGATTTACTAGCCATTGCAACAAATCTCTGTGAATCATAATTTTGACACCTGCATTGAGTTTGCTGTCTATTATAATAGCCACATCTACCCTGTCTTTGGCGATTAAGTGCTGCCACCTGGCTTCTGCCAACTCAGGATCCTGTCATCCCCACTGTCTTTAAGGATTCCAGCTCAGTGACAGCAGTTCCTACAGTAATACCTGACCTACAGAGAAGTGCAACCACAGAGCTCTTTAGGGATGATGGTGTTAGTCTCACAAATTTATTTCTCACTGTTCTGGTAAAAGGTGCATCCTCTGTACATTCCTGGGGTGTAAGAGCAGGCTTTGCATGATAATGCCACTCTAACATTCCAATCTTTCTAAGCCTCTGGATCCCCTCATCTGCATTATATCAGGGCAGTTCTGGCATTTCAACCTCAGGTAATGTTGGCCACCTTTTGATCCATGTTTCAACCAACCATCCAAACTAACTGTTAATACCTTTTCTAACCGCTCAAGCTATAACATTGAATGCAGATCTCTGCTTAGTGGTCCCATATCAATAAATTCAGACTGATCCAGCCTTATATTCCTTCCACCATTATCCTACACCTTTAAAATCCATTACCACACATATTCTCCTGATTTCTGTCTCTATAAATTGGAAAACTCACACAGTTCTTTTGAAATATAATGTACCTCCTCATGAAATATAACTGTACCTCATCTTTAGGGGTCTGTTGGTACTGTAGTCTAGTTATAGGTCTGGAAGAAATGAGGGGTGGTGGGGGTGGTTCATGAAAAGAATTAGAAATATCTTCCAAGCCATTTGCTTCAGGGCATTCGTTTGCTGTTTCATCTGGTGAAACAGGATTAATCACTCTAGGGATAATCCCTTCAGGAGGAGCTTGGGTGGCCAACTCCTCAAGGAAGGCTGGAGGTGGGGTGGTTATGTCCTCAGGGCAAACTATTACAGGGTTATCTAGAGAAGACTCAGCATGATCGAGGGTTTCAACCTCACCCCGACATCATTATCAATCCATATGTCACCATCCCATTTTTCAGGGTCCCACTCCCTTCCAATCAATGCCCTCACTTTAATGGCAGACACCATGCAAGATTGAGATTTCAGTTTACGTTGTAAAGTTGCTACTCTAACTATAAGATTCTGAGTCTTATTTTCAAAGATCTCAAGTCTATGGCTACAGGAAATAATATTTTCCTTCAGGATACTCATAGAAATGTCTACATCTTTCAGATGGCACTTAAGCTTCTCGTTTGAAGCCTTAAGCCCATCCCTTTCACCCCTTAATGTAGCCAGTATATCTAACAACAACCAACCAACATCTCTATATCTCCTATTTCTACAAAACTCTGTAAAGGTGTCAAAAACATTATCCCCCAGAGCCTGGCTTTGCACAAGCAAAGCATTAGGAGAATCGAATGGTGATATTTTGACTATCTCTTTTCTTTTCTTTTTTTTTTTTTACATGGGCAGGCACCAGGAATCGAACCCGGGTCCTCGGGCATAGCAGGCAAGTATTCTTACCTGCTGAGCCACCGTGGCCCACCCTTGACTATCTCTTTTGCCAACTCATTCCATGGATTGGGAGTGTCATTCTGATTATGGGAATCAGAGTCCTTAGTGTCTTTGAGTCCAGTCAGAGTAGAAAACCATTCATAAAAACCCATTTTTAAGATTCTGTTTCTTAAGAACCACTCCTGGTACCAAGATGTATTAGTTAGGGTTCTCTAGAGAATCAACAGGGAACACTCAAAAATATAAAATTTATAAAAGTGTTTCACGTGACCGTGGGAATGCAGAGTCCAAAATCCGCAGGGCAGGCTGTGATGCCGATGACTCCAATGGAGTGTCTGGATGAACTCCACAGGAGAGGCTAACCAACCAAAGCAGGAATGGAGCCTGTCTCTTCTGAATCCTCCTTAAAAGGCTTCCCATGATTACATTATGCATCACTCATTGCAGAAGACACTCCCCTTTGGCTGATAACAAATGGAATCAGCTGTGGATGCAGCTGACGTGATCATGATCTAATTCTATGAAATGTTCTCATTGCAACAGACAGGCCAGCACTTGCCCAACCAGACAAACAGGTACCACAACTTGGCCAAGTTGACAAATGTCCCTGGCCATGACAGTTTGGGAATCCTCTTAGCTCCTGCCAGCCTGCAGTGGAGGGAGCCTAGCACAGAGGTTGAAGCATGTCAGGGTATCATGTGCCCTGGACATGAGTCTCAGCTCCCTGACTCTCCAGCTGTGCCACTTCAAGTCAATCACTGAACCTCTCCATGAGGTTTATTGCAATAGTGGCCATTCTTAAAGGTGTGAGATATCTCTTTGTGATTTTGATTTGAAACTCTCTAATAGCTAATGAAGATGAGCATTTTTTCATGTGCTTTTTAGCCATTTGCATTTTCCCTTTGGAAAAATGTCTATTCATATCTTTTGCCCATTTCATAATTGCATGCTTGTTCTTTTATTGTTGACTTGCAAGATTTTTTTAATAAATACTGGATATCAAACCCTTATCAGATATATGGTTATCAAATATGTTGTTCTATTCAGCTGGCTGCCTCTTCACCTTTTTGATAAACTCCTTTGAAACACAGAAGTATTCAGTCTTGAGGAGTTCCCATTTACCTATTTTTTTCTTTCATTGCTCATGCTTTAAGGGTAAGAGCTAAGAAGCTATTTCCTATGACTATGTCTTGAAGATGTTCCCCATATCTTCTTCTAGAAGTTTTATAGTACTGGCTCATATCTGCTAATTTCCTATTGATAGAGAAAGGACACTAATAAGTTACATAATAGAGAGTGAGGATACAGGGAGGGGTGAAGAATTTGGAAGGACCAAAATAGGCAGCATTCAGTGTGTATTTACTGTGATCCAGCCCATGGGCTGGGATCTTTAGATGTATGTTTTTCAATCCTCATGAGTGCTATCAACCTGTGCCTGACTTAGAGCTTCAGGGAGGTGAAGTCGCTTGCCCAGGGTCACACAGCTAGTTAACAGCAGAACTGAGACCTACATTTATGCCTTTTATCTTCTTTGAATTAACTTTTGTAAAGGGTGTGAAGAAGGAATTCTCTTTCATTCTTCTGGATATGGATATCCAGTTCTCCTAGCTCCATGTATTGAAGACACTACTTTGTTTCAATTTAGTGGATTTGGGGGCTGTGCCGAAGATCAATTGGCCATAGATCCGAGGGTCCATTTCTGGACTCTCAATTTGATTCCATTGATAAACATGTCTAACATTACACCAATTCCAATTTTGACCACGGTGGCTTTACAATAAGCTTTAAAGACATAAAGTGTAAGCCCTCTGACTTTCTCCTTCCTTTTTTAGGATGCTTTTGGCTATTTGAGGTCCCATTCCCTTCCAGATCAATTTTTCTGTATGCTGTATCATGGATGTCACACTTCATTCTTTTTCCATGTAACTATCCCATTATTGCAGCACCATTTGTTGAAAATTTTTTTGGGGGGAAGGAAGTGCATGAATCAGGAATCAAACCCGGGTCTCCTGTATGGCAGGCAAGAATTCTACCACTAAGCTACCCTTGCATCCCCTACCCCCAAATAAATGTAATAACTAACCTTTCCATATCTGCAAAGTAGATTGTTGGAATTTAGTCTTCCTATCCCAAAACATGGAATGTCTTTTGAGTTGTTTAGGTCTCCTTTGATTTTTTTTTAGCAATGTTTCATAGTTTGTGTACAGATGCTTTACATCCTTTGCTAAATTTATTCTTATATATTTGATTCCTTTAGTCGGTATTGTGAATGGAATTTTTTTCTTAGTTTCCTCCTCAGATAGATCATTACTAGTGTATAGAAACATTACTGATTTTTGTGCATTAATCTTGTATTCTATCACTTTGCTGAATTTGTGTATTAGCTGAAGCAGCTTTGTTGTAGCTTTCTTGGGATTTATCAAATATAGGATCATGTCATCTGCAAATAATGAGAGTTGTCCTTCTTCCGTTCTGATTTTGATGCCTTTTATTCCTTTTTCTTCCTCATTGATTTAGCTATTTTGTCTAGCACAATGTTGAATAACAGTGGTGACAGTAGGCATCCTTGTCTCATTCTGTTCTTAGAGGCAAGACTTTCAGTCTCTCCCCATTGAATATGATGCTGGCTGTGGGTTTTCCATATGTGCTCTTTATAATGTTGAGGAATTTGCTTTTGATTCTTACCTTTTGAAGTGTTTTTATCAAGAAAGAATGCTGAATTTTGTCAAATGCATTTTCCACATCAATTGAGATGGCCATGTAAATTTTCCCTTTCAATTTGTTAATGTGTTGTATTACACTGATTGATTTCTTCTATTGAACAACCTTGCATGCCTGGAATAAATCCGACTTGTCCATGGTATATAATTCTTTCAATGTGCTGTTGGATTCAATTTGCAAGTATTTTGTTGAGAATTTGTGCATCTATATTCATTAGAGATTGGTCTGTAGTTTTCCTTTCTTGTAGTATCATTGTGAGGTTTTGGTGTTAGAGTGATATTTGCTTCATATTATGAGTTAGGTAGTGTTCCCTTTTCTTCAATTTTCTGGTACAGTTTGAACAGGATTGGTGTTAGTTCTTTTTGGAATATTTGGTAAACTTCCCCTGGGAAGCCATCTGACCCTGGGCTTTTCTTTGTAGGAAGGTGTCTGATGACTGATTGAATCTCTTTACTTGCGATTGATTTGTTGAGGTCTTCCATTTCTTCTCAAGTCAGAATAGTTTGTTTGTGTGCCTCTAGAAAATTGTCCATTGAATCTAACTTGTCTAATTTGTTGGCAAATAGGTGTTCATAGTATTCTCTTATGATTTTTTTCCTTTGGGGCCCTTTGTAATGGGGGCCCATTTCATTTCTGATTCTAGTTTTGGCATCTTTTCTCTTTTTGACTTTCTCAGTCCAGCTAAACATTTCCCAATCGTGCTATCTTTTCAAAGAACCAACATTTGATTTTATTGATAGTCTCTATTGATTTTTGCTCTTAAATTCATTTTTTTCTGCCTTAATCTTTGTTATTTCTTTTCTTCTACTTCTTTGAGGTTTAGTTTGCTCCTCTTTCTCTAGTTTCTTTAGTTTTCAGTTAAGACTTTGGTTTTAGCTCTTTTTTTGCTTTTCAATGTAGGTGTATTGAGCTATAAATTTCTCTATCAGTGTCACCTTCACTGCATCCCAGAAGTTTGGTTATGTTGTATTCTCATTTTTATTTATCTTCAGATAGCTGCTGATTTCTCTTGCAATTTCTTCTTTAACCCAATGATTGTTTTAAGTGTGTATTTTTTAACCTCCATATATTTGTGGAAGTTCTGGTTCTTCAGTGGTTATTGATCTCCAACTTCATTCCATTATGATCAGAATGATTGCTTTGAATAATTTCAATCTTTTAAAAAATTATTGACTTCTTTTTTCTGCCCCAGCATAAGAACTATCCTGGAGAATGTTCCTTGAGCACTTGAGAAGACTTTATATCCTGGTGTTATGGCATGCAACAATCTAATTTGTCTGTTAGGTCTAATTAATTTATCACATTGTTTAAGTTCTCTATTTCCTTATTGATCCTCTGTCTGGTTGTTCTACCTTAGAAGAGAGTGGTGTGTTGAATTCTTCCTGTGTTATTGTAGAAATGTCTGTTGCTGCCTTCAGTTTTGCCAGTCTGTACCTAATGTACTTGGAGTACCTTATTGGGTGCCTAAACATTTATGGTTGCCATTTCTGCTTCATGAATTGCCCCTTTTATTAATAGATAGTGCCCTCCCTTGTCTCTTATGATGTCTTTACATTTAAAGTCTATTTTGTGTGATATTAGAATACCTGTCCCAGCTATTTGCAAAGAATATCTTTTTCCATCCTTTAACTTTCAACCTATTCATGTCTTTGGGTCTAAGATGAGTCTCTTGTAAAAACTTATAGATGGATCATTGTGCTGGTTTAAAAGGATGCATGCCCCCCCCCCCAGAAAAGCCATGTTTTAACCTAAATCCCATTTCATAAAGGCAGAATAATCCCTGTTCAATACTGTATGTTTGAAACTGTAATCAGATCATCTCCCTGGATGATGTGATTTAGTCAAGAGTGGTTGTTAAGCTGGATTTGGTGACGACATGTCTTCATGTATTTGGGTGGGTCTTGATTGGTTTATTGGAGTCCTATAAGGTGAAAGTTTTGGAGAATGGGAGATTCAGAGAGAGCAGAGAATGCGGGAGCACCACAAAGCAGAGAGTCCACCAGCCAGCGACCTTTGGAGATGAAGGAAAACGCCTCCCAGGGAGCGTCAAGAAACCTGAAGCCAGGAGAGAAAGCTAGCAGATGATGCCATGTTTGCCATGTGTCCTTCCAGCTGAGAGAGAAGCCCTGACTGTGTTCACCATGTGATTTCTCACTTGAGAGAGAAACCCTGAACTTCATTGGCCTTCTAGAACAAAGGTATCTTTCCCTGGATGGATGCCTTTGATTGGACATTTCTATAGACTTGTTTTAATGGGGACATTTTCTCAGCCTTAGAACTGTATACTAGCAACTTATTAAATTCATCTTTTTTAAAAGCCATTCTCGTTCTGGTATATTGCATTCCGGCAGCTAGAAAACTAGAACAATCATATTTATAAATCCATTCTGTCAATCTGTGTTTTTAATTAGAGCATTTAATCCATTAACCTTGTAATTTATTACTGTAAATGCAGGTCCTCATTCAATCATTTATCCTTTGATTTGCATTTGTCAGATCTATTTCTCTGTCTCTGTCTCTATCTCTCCTTTAAGTTACCTTTATTAATACCCTTCAATTCTATGCTGTCTTCCAGGCCTCTCTCTTCTGTCTTTTTTTCTCAGCTGACAGAGCTCCCTTTGGTATTTCTTTGAAGTCAGGTCTCTTTTTAACAAATTCTCTCAGCATTTGTTTATTGGAAAATTTTAAATTCTCCCTTGCTTTTGAAAAAAAAACTTTGCTGGATATAGAATCTTGAGTGGCAATTTTTCTCTTTTAGAATATTAAATATATCATAGCACTGCCTTCTCGCCTCCATGGTGCCTACTTAATCTTATGTGGCTTCCCTTCAATGTGGTAATTCACTTTTCTCTTGCTGCTTTCAAGACTCTCCTTCTCTTCAGCATTTGACAGTCTGATTAGTATGGGTCTTGGAGTGTGTGTACTTGGATTTATTCTACTCGGAGTTCGTTTGGATTCTTTGATTTCCACATTTATGTCTTTTGTAAGGGTTGAGAACTGTTCCCCAGTTATCTCCTCAAAACAATATTCCCAGCCCTTTATTCTTCTCTTCTCCTTTTGAGACACCAGTGGTCCTTATATTTGTGCACTTCAAGTTGTCAATCATTTCTCTGAGATCCAATTAAAATCTTTCCATCTTTTTCACCATTTATTCTTTTCTGTGTTCAAATTCAGTTGCTCTGTCCTCTAATTCATTTGTTCTTTCTTCTGTCTATCTACATCTGCTGTTGAGTATTCTTAGTAGATTTAACATTTGATCTACAATATCTTTCATTTCTATTTATTCTTTCAAAATCTTTTTAATGCTCTTTTAGTGTCTTCTTGATATCCTTTATGACTTTAGCCAGCCCACTGAAGTTATTTAGGAGATTTGTGTGATGAAAATTAATCTTTCATTAGTTGTTCCAAAGTTTGTGTCTCCTATGGCTTTTTAAAAAAGTTTATTTATTAATTAAAAAAATAAAGAAACAAAATAAAACAACATACATAATCAGTAATTCACAATATCATCACTTAGTTGCATATTCATCATATCTTAGAACATTTGCATTAATTCAGAAAAAGAAATAAAAAGACAACAGAAAAAGAATAGAAAAAAAAGACTATACCTACCATACCCCTCACCCCTTGCTTTCATTGATCACTAGCATTTAAACTAAATATATTTTAGCATTTGTTCCCCCTATTATTTATTTTTATTCTATATGTTCTACTCCTTTGTTGACAAGGTAGATAAAAGGAGCATCAGACACAAGGTTTTCACAATCACACAGTCACATTGTGACAGCTGTATCATTATTCAATCACTCTCAAGAAACATGGCTACTGGAACACAGCTCTACATTTTGAGGCAGTTCCCTCCAGCCTCTCCATTACATCTTGAATAACAAGATGATATCTACTTGATGCATAAGAATAACCTCCAGGATAACCCCTCGACTCTGTTTGGAATCTCTCAGCCATTGACATTTTGTCTCATTTCCTTCTTCCCCCTTTTGGTTGAGAAGGTTTTCTCAATCCCTTGATGCTAAGTCTCAGCTCATTCTAGGGTTTTTCTCAATCCCTTGATGCTGGGCCTCCGTTCATTCCAAGATCTCTGTCCCACATTGCCAGGAAGGTCCACACCCCTGGGAGTCATGTCCCACGTAGAGAGGGGTAGCATGGTGAGACTGCTCGTTGTGTTGGCTGGAGAGAGAGGCCACATCTGAGCAACAAAAGAGGCTCTCTTGGGGGTGGCTTTTAGGCCTAAATTTTAAGTAGACTTGACCTATCCTTTGCAGGGTTAAGTTTCATATGAACAAACCCCAAGACTGGGGGCTCTGCCTATAGTTTTGGTTGTTCACACTACTTGTGAGAATATCAAGAATTCAACTTGGGGAAGTTGAATTTCTCCCCGTTCTCACCACTCCCCGAAGGGGGCTTTGCAGATACTTTTCCGCTCACTGATCAAATCACTCTGGGATTCACTGGGGCATCACTCTGGACAAACCAGCAAAATCTCATGTTCTACTTGAGATTCCAAGTACTTATGGCATTCACTCAAACTATCTACATAAGTTATATTAGGAAATGCACTAGTCAAAATATAAATTTTGTAACTAATAAACATTTTTTGCATTAGTCTCACACAGAAGTTGACATTTTAAAATATTAATTACCATCTATTTTCAGTACCCTGAAATAATGACATTCCTTTGTTCTTCCTCATGCAAAAACATTTTTAAAATTGTACCTTGTACATTTCACTATTATTATACACTCTAGGCATTCCTAGATTACACCATCTCAATCTTTAACATCTATCTTTCTTTCTGATTTCATTTATGTCCCCAGCCCTCCTCCCTCTATCATTCTCACATGCAGCTTCATTCAGTGTTTTAACATAATTATATTACAGTTAGGTAGTATTGTGCTGTCCATTTCTGAGTCTTTGTATCTGGTCTTGTTGCACAGTCTGTATCCCTTCAGCTCCAATTACCCAATATCTTACCCTATTTCTATCTCCTGATGGTCTCTGTTACGAACAAATATTCCAAGTTTATTCACAAATAGTTCATATCAATGAGACCATACAGTATTTGTCCTTTAGTTTTTGGCTAGTCTCACTCAGCATAATGTTCTCAAGGTTCATCCATGTTGTTACATACTTCATAAGTTTATTCTGTCTTAAAGCTGCATAATATTCCATCGTATGTATATACCACAGTTTGTTTAGCCACTCGTCTGTTGATGGACATTTTGGCTGTTTCCATCTCTTTGCAAATGTAAATAATGCTGCTATAAACATTGGTGTGCAAATGCCCGTTTGTGTCTTTGCCATTATGCCCTCTGAGTAGATACCTAGCAATGGTATTGCTGGGTCATATGGCAATTCTATATTCAGCTTTTTGAGGAACCGCCAAACTGCCTTCCACAGTGGTTGCATCATTTGACATTCCCACCAACAGTGAATAAGTATGCCTCTTTCTCCACATCCTCTCCAGCACTTGTCATTTTCTATTTTGTTGATATTGGCCATTCTGGTGGGTGTGAGATGATATCTCATTGTGGTTTTGATTTGCATTTCTCTAGTGGCCAGGGACATTGAACATCTCTTCATGTGCCTTTTGGCCATTTGTATTTCCTCTTCTGAGACTTGTCTGTTCAAGTCTTTTTCCCATTTTGTAATTGGATTGACTGTCTTTTTGTTGTTGAGTTGAACAATCTCTTTATAAATTCTGGAAACTAGACCTTATCTGATATGTCGTTTCCAAATATTGTCTCCCATTGTGTAGGCTGTCTTTTTTTTTTTTAAATTTGCATATGGGCAGGAGGCACCAGGGATCGAACTCCAGACCTCCAGCACGGCAGGTCGGAGCTCTGCCTGCTGAGCCATGGCAGCCGCCCTAGGCTGTCTTTTTACTTTCTTGATGAAGTTCTTTGATGCACAAAAGTGTTTAATTTTGAGGAGTTCCCATTTCTTTCTTTCTTTCTTCAGTGCTCTTGCTTTAGGTGTAAGGTCTATAAAACTGCCTCCAATTATAAGAATTATAAGATATTTCCCTACATTTTCCTCTAACTGTTTTATGGTCTTAGACCTGATGTTTAGATCTTTGATCCATTTTGAGTTAACTTTTGTATAGGGTGTGAGATATGGGTCCTCTTTCATTCTTTTGCATATGGATATCCAGTTCTCTAGGCACCATTTATTGAAGAGACTGTTCTGTCCCAGGTGAGTTGGCTTGAC
>PVIY010044569.1:8928-19736 GCA_004026745.1 Myrmecophaga tridactyla | reverse complement strand
GAGGGAGGGGGGAAGCCTGAGGAGGAAGGAAGGGAGGGATTGGGAGGGATGGGGGCGATCATAGGAGCTGCAGGAGGGGGTCTCAGAGCTGTAGGTCATCTTTTTACTTTCTTGATAAAATTCTTTGATGTACAAAAGTTTTTAATTTTGATAAATTCCAATTCATCTTATTTTTTCTTTTTTTCCTCATGCTTCGGGTGTGAAGTCTAAGAAATCACTGCTTATTGCAACGTACTAAAGCTGTTTCCTTATGTATTCTTCTAAGAGTTTCATAATTTTACTTCTTATATTTAGGTCTTTGATCCATTTGGAAATAATTTCTGTATATGGTGTGAGGTAGGGGTCCACCTATCCTATTCACCCAACACCATTTTTTGAAGAGACTGTTCTTTCCCCACCTGTGAACTTGGCAGCCTTGTCAAAGAGCAGTTGGCCAAAGGTGTGAGGGTTTATTTCTGTGCTCTCGATTCTATTCCATTTGTCTATATGTCTGTTCTTGTGCCAGTACCATGCTGTTTTGATTACCATAGATTTGTAATATGTTTTAAAATTGAAGTTTGAGTTCTCCAACTTTATTCTTCTTTTTCAGTATGGTTTTGGCTATTTGGAGCCCCTTACCCTTCTATATGAATTTGATGATTGGCTTTTCCATTTACCTGAAGAAGTATATTGGAATGTGGGTTAGAATTGTGTTGAATCTGTGTGTCACTTTGGTAGAAATGACATCCTAACAATATTTAGTCTTCCAAACCATGAGCACAAAGTGTCCTTCCATGTATTTAGGTCTTCATTAATTAATTTCAGCGATGTTTTGTAATTTTCCCTGTATAAGTCCTTGCATCCTTAGTTAAATTTGTTCCTTGATATTTGATTCTTTTAGTTGCTATTGTAAATGGAGTTGTTTTCTTTATTTTCTCTTCAGATTTTTCATTATCAGTATATAGAAATGTCACTTATTTTTGTATATTGTTCTTGTACCCTGCCACTTAACTGAATTCATGTATTAGTCATAATAGCTTTGTTGTGGATTTTTCAGGATTCTTTGTGTATTGTATTATAATATCTACAAATAGGAAGGGTTTAATTTCTTCATTGCCTATTTGGATGCCTTTTATTTCTTTTTCTTGCCTAATTGCTCTAACTAGATCTTACAGCACAATATTGAATAATAACAGGCATTCTTGTCTTGTTCTTGATCTTAAAGGAAAAACTTTCAGTGTTTGACCGTGGAGTATGATATTAGCTATAGGTTTTTCATACATGCTCTTTAGAATTTTCCTTCCATTCCTAATTTTCTGAGTGTTTTTATCACGAAATGTGTTGATTTTGTCAAATGCTTTTCTGTGTCAATTAAGATGATCATGTGTTTTTTTTTTTCTTAACCATTGTTCTGTTAATATGGCATACTACATTAATTTATTTTCTTGTGTTGAACCACCTTTGCATACCTGGCATAAATCCCACTTAATCATAGCGTATAATTTTTTAAATGTGTTGTCAGATTTATTTTTCCTAGTGTTTGTTGAGAATTTTTGCAGCTATGTTCATGAGGAATATTGGTCTGTAACATTCTTATCGTATGATATCTTTATCTGGCTTTGGTAACAGGGTGATGCTGGCCTTAGAATGAGTTGAGAAGTGTTCTCTCCTATTCAATTTTTTGGAAGAGTTTGAGCGGGATGGATGTTAATGTTTGAACAATTCAGCGGTGAAGTCATATGAGCCTGGGCTTTTCTTTGTTAGAGGTTTTGTATTACTGATTCAGTATCTTTACTTGTGATTGGTCTGTTGAAATATTCTATTTCTTCTTGAGTCGGTGTAGGTACTTTGAATGCTGCTAAGAATTTGTCCATATCATCCAGGCTATCTAATTTGTTGGCATATAATTGTCCATAGTATCCTCTTATAATCCTTTTTATTTCTGTGGGTTTGGTAGTAATGTCCTCCCATTCATGATCTTTGTTAGTTATGGCTCTCTCTTTTTTTTGTCAATCTAATTAAAGTTTTATCAATTTTAGTGATCTTTTCTATGGACCAACTTTTGATTTTCTCTCTTTTTTTTAAATTTTCTTTTTCATTTATTTCTTCTCTAATCTTTGTTACTTCCTTTCTTCTGCTTGCTTTGAGTTGAGTTTGCTTTTTTCTTTTTCTTTCTGTTTTCTCCAGGTGTGATGTTAAGTCTGTGATTTGAACTCTTTCTTCTTTTTTAATGTAAGCGTTTAGAGTATAAAAATTTCCCTCTGAGCACTGACTTCACTGTGTCCCATAAGTTTTGATAAGTTGTGTTTTCATTTTCATTCATATCAAGATATTTCCTTATTTCCTTTGTGATTTCTTCTTGGACCCATTGATTGCTTAAAATTTTGTGGTTTAACTTCTACATATTTGAGAATTTTCCAATTACTCCCTCTGTTACTGATTTTTAACATCATTCCATTATGGTAAGAGATGATGTTTTGTATAATTTCACTTTTTAAATTTATTCTGACTTGTTTTGTGAACTTAACATTGATCTATTCTAGAGAATGAACCATGTGCTCATGAGAAGAATGTATATTTATTTGGGTGCAGTGTTCTGTATTTCTGTTGGGTCTAGTTCATCTATAATATTGTTCAAGTTCTCCATTTCCTTTGTTGATCTTCTGTCTAAATGTTCTATCCATTGATGAAAGCAGTGTATTGAAATCTCCAACTATGATTGTAGAAGTGTCTATTTCTTCCTTCAGTTTTGTCTGTTTGCCGTATAATTTTGTGGCACTGTGGTTAATTGCATAAATGTTTATGATTGTTGTTTCTTCTTGGTGAAGAAGCAACTATTAATATTTAGTCCCTTTTTTCTCTTTTAATAGCTTTAGACTTAAGCTCTATCTTGTCCAATATTAATTTGCTACCCCAGCTCTTCTTTAACTACTCTTGCATGGAATATTTTTTTTCTATCCTTTCACTTTCAACCATTTTTAACTTTGTGTTTAAGGTAAGTCTCTTGTAAACAGTATATAGTTGGATAATGCTTTTTAATCCATTCTTCCAACCTATGTTTTTGATTAGTGGGGTTAATCTACTTATATTCAGTATGATTACTAAGTCAGGACTTACTTCAGCCATTTTCTTCTTTATTTGTTACGTATCTCATATCTTTTTTGTCTCTCATTTCCTTTATTGTAGCCTTCTTTTTTTTGTAGCCTTCTTTTGTATATAGTTGATTTTTGAACTGTAATTGATCAATCCCTTTCTAATTTCCATTCCTGTATATATTTTAAATACTTATTTGTAGTAGTAGGTCTATAGCTTACTAGTTCAAAAAGCTACCAACTTAACTTCAATAGATGAATTTCTTCTCCTCTACCCCTCTGATTCCCATCATTATATCGTTTTGTCATACATTAACTTTTATATTTTGTGTGTCCATAACATGGAAATATGATTATTTCTTATTCAATTGCATTTTAAATCTTATAGGAAATAAAGAATAGATTTACACACTGAGGATATCATACCATTGAATTTTGCAGAGATTTTAATTTCTCAGTGCTGGTCTAAGCTACTATCTCTTGTGCTTTTCTTTAAACTGGAAGAATTCCCTTTAGCATCTCTTATGGAACAGGTCTCTTGGTGATTAACTCTCTTAAGTTTTGTTTATTTGCAAATGTCTTAGACTCTCCTTCATTTTTGAAGGACACTTTTGCTGGATAAAGAATTTTTGACTGGCAGCTTTTATTTCAGTACCTTAAAGATGTCATCCTACTGTCTTCTCACTTCCATGGTCTCTAATGAGAAATGGGCCCTTACTCTCATTGAGGGTGACTTGTATGTGATAAATTGCTTTTTCCTTGCTAATTTCAGAATTTTCTCTTTATTTTTGGCATTCAAGACATGTCTTGGAGTAAATCTATTAGGTTGTATCTTGTTTGGACTTTGTCATGTTCTTGAATATGTATATTTATATCTTTCATAAGAATTGGAAAATTTTGGACCATTATTTCTGCAAATATGCTTTCTGCTGCCTTTCCCTTCTCTCATTCTGAGATTCCCATAATGTATGTGTTGGTGCATCTCACATTCACCCATAGGTCTCTTAGGCACTTGCTCACTTTTAAAATTTTTTTCTCTGTCTGCTCATCTGCCTGTGTGATTTTGATTACCGTATCTTCTGGTTCACTGGTTTTTCTTCTGCCTGTTCAAATCTGCTGTTGAACACCTCTAGTGTATTTTTAAATATATATTTTTTTAATTTTTAATTTTTTTTTTTTTACATGGGCAGATACTGGGAATCGAACCTGGGTCTCTGGCATGGCAGGCGAGAACCCTGCCTGCTGAGCCACCGTGGCTCACCCTCTAGTGTATTTTTAATCTCCATGTTGTATTTTTCATCCCCATAAGGTCTGTTACATTCTTTTTTAAACTTTCTAATTCTTCTTTTTTATTCACACATTATCTTCCTTTTATCCTATAGTTCTACATCCAAATTTAGTTTATTTCTATCCATATTTTCCTTTAGCTGCATGAATTGATTTAGGAGATTTGACTGAATATTTTTTATTAGTTTTTTGCTCTAGTATCTGTGAAGTTTTAATTTGTTCCCTTGACTGAGCCATCTCTTCTTGTTTCTTTGTATGGCTTGTGATCTTTTGTTGATGTCTAGGCATTTGATTGTTTTGATTTGGAGTTCAGTTTCTCCCTCTTGCCTAGGGTTTTAGGGTGGATTGGCTGTGTGTTAAGATTTTCCTGAAAGCTTGATCCAGCTTATACTGAACTGGTAGAGCAACTTGTGTGTAACAGTTGGGATTTTCTCAGGTTTTTTCTGCACTTGCCTCTTGCCCTGGGCCTGTACAGGGATTGTTAAGTTGATTCTATTATGTATGACTGTTTCCCATCCAGGAGAGAATATTGTTTCCTCTGTTTTCCCTCAGGATTCCTGGTTGTTCTCTTTGATTTTTTATGCAAATTTTCCTCCCCAGCAGTTATGATTTGGGCCACCTTTTCACTCCAGCTATCAGCCCTGGGTCTGCTCTGCCCTAAAGATCTTCAGTTTCCCCTTTTTTGTGTGGTTTCTCTGCCTCTGTTCACTTCCTCTTAGGGGATTTTTGACTCATGGAGGCAGATGCAGTCAGTACTCAAAACACCTGATTTTAGGTGCTAGTGCACCTGCTGGTTTAGATGCATCAGCAATTAGGGACTGACCTAGAACTATGTAAAGCCTGCCAATAATCCTGCCATGGGTCACTCTGATTTCCAGGGGACTGCTTCATATGCTCACGCATGTTGAACACTAAGTCCTGTCTTGAGTCCATATTGTCTTGGGTCCCTGTACCTGAATGTGAGTGAGACTCTAAGTCACTGCTGTGGTGGCTCTGTGGTCCATGGCAGAACATGCTCAGGTTGGAGTCTGCCACTGTGTATCTCTTAAATCGCCCAGGAGCAAGCATGGAGAAGGGCTCTGGAATGGAAAGTCCATGCCTCTCTCATACTTCTATTTTTGTGTGTATGATGGGGTTCTTTTTTCTTTGATTTACCATTTGTGGAATCTTTCTCCCATCTATGTCATCCTCCAGAGTTCAAACAAGTTTAGTTTACATGTCTCTAAGTGGAAACATTTCTGAGGATGTCTTATGCCACCATTTTGATGATATCAGTCCCCAACTGTGTGAAATTTAAGCCTCAGCTTCCTCAATGGCAAAACTAGTGCAATAAAAGTTCACATTAGGGTGGGAGCAGGGTTTAAATTAAATAATACATGGAAAGAACTTAGGATAGAGCCCATCACTTAGTATCTCACTCTCATAGCCATGAGAATTCTTGGATAAGTCTTTCTGCAATCTACAAAAGATATCTGGAGCTAGAGTTCAACATAAGACAAAAGTTGACCATTTTTATAAGTGTATTTAAATTTCACTTTGAAAGTAACACTTTATAAAACACCTGTATAGCTGACATTTTGGATTCATATGAAGTTTCCCCAGATGGGGTTTGATGAAATATACATGACCATTAAAAGGCTCTTAGCTTGGAGCTCTGTGTCCTACTTCCCCATTGAAAATGTTGATTATCCACTGCTACTCCATGTCTCCAAGAATTCCTGCTGCCTTTAGGCCTGCTAGAGCTGGTCTTGAGCTTGTTTGGAAGAAAAGTCCACCTGATCCTATGTTGATTAGATAGGGTTTGCTTCTCGTCCAGGATGAGCTCTGGTGATTAAACTCAGCCCTGCCATGAGGCACCATTAACTGCCTGGAGAAATCAGCCCTCCAGCCATCTGCTGTCTGCTGTCACTCTAGTTTTTCCTTTCAGTCACATTTTGAGCCATCTTGATAAACTTTGAGTTCCTCTTAGCTGGCTGTCCTTATAGTTAACCAGAAGCACAGCATAGGATCCATGTTGTAGCTGAAAGAGGACTTGACTTGTTGTAGGTGAATCTTGACTTGGAGTCAAGATTCTTGGCTGAGTGATCTTATATGATTCAGTCAGTCTGGGTTTTCCCAAAGTATGACACACTCTGGGATGATTTTAGGTGGTATTGGGGAAAACATAAATTAATAATTTATTTTCACATCTTTCAGGAAAAATCTTGGTTTTCCAATGTGGAACTTTAAGAAAGTTTTATGTGAAAGCATTTTATACAAAAAGTGAATCAATTTGGCTTTCTGGCTGTCTTGGCAGCTGCTTTTAGTTGGAGGCTATCCCACAGCTAAGGCAGGAAGATGGTGGCTGCAAAAAAAAGATGAAAAATTCACCGGAGTTTATCAATTCTAGGTGACTCATTATGAAAAGTGGAAAGTATACACCAGGGTACAAGCATATTTTGACAAAAATCAGGCAAGGCAAAGTGAAACTGCTCATCCTTGCCAACAACTGCCCAGACTTGGGGAAATCCGCAATCAAGTGCTAGGCAATTTTCGCCAAAAGTGGTCGTGCTGGTTTGAATCTGTTACATATCCCAGAAAAGACTTTGTTCTTTTAATCCATCTCTGTGGAGGCAGACCTATTTTTGGGTGGGACCTTCTAATCAGGTTTTTCCCAGGTTGATGTGACCCAGTATATTCAAGGTGGCTCTTAGTCCTTTACTGGAGCCCTTTAAGAGAGCTCATGGAGAGAGAGAGAGAGCTAGAAAATTCCCCCAGGAGAAGTTAAGAGGGAAAGAAAATGGCTAGAAAAATTGGTGGGCCACCATTGACACCAGAAACCAGGAGAGAAGGATAAGGAGACATCGTCATGTATCTTCCCATGTAACAGAGGAACCCCAGATACCAGCAACCTTTCCTCAAAAAAGGTATCTCCTTCTTGATGCCTTAATTTGGACATTTTTATGGCCTTAGAACTGTACATTTGCAACCTAATAAATCCTCTTTGAAAAAGCCAACCTATCTCTGCTGTATTGCATTCCAGAAGCTTTAGCAAGCCAAACAGTGATGTTCATCACTACAGTGGCAATTATATTGAACAGGGCACAGCATGTGGAAAAATATTACAGAGTGGGCATGCTGGCTATCATTGATCTAGGTGATTCTGATATCATCAGAAGCATGCTAGAACAGAATGGCTAGAAGTAAATCAGGTAAAAATTGGCCAGAGCTTGTTATAAAGACAAACAAAAACAAACAAAAAAAGTTTTAAAATGTAAAGAAAAATATTGAATAAATCAGAGAAGAAAGGCCATGTTTTTTAAAAATAAAAGTGATCTAAAAATTGATAATACAGTGAAGGAGTGGGGCAAACATGTCCTTTCAATGTGACACTAAGGCAATACTTAAAGGCCTGAGGAAGGATTATTTAATTAAATGGGCGTTTTAGTTTCCTAGATATTAAAACAGATACCATACAATGGGTTGGCCTAACCACAGGTATTCATTGGCTCATGGTTTCAGAAGATAGAAGGCTTGTTTTTTTCTTGGGTTCCTATCTTCCAGCTAGCCAGCAATCTTTGGGATTCCTTGGCTTTTTTGTTACACGGCAATGCACATGGTGGTATCTTCTCCTTTCTCTTTAGGGTTCTGTTGACTTCCAGCAGCTCCTTGTGGTTTCTCTTCTCTGTGACTAATTTCCTTTGCTAATAAAGTCTTCATGCCATTGGATTAAGGCCCATCTTCATCGAATTTGGGCACCTCTTGACTAACAACATCTTCAAAGGTCCTGCTTACAAATGGGTTGACACCCATAGGACCAGGGGTTGGAACTTGAACATGCCTTTTGTGGGGAACATGATTCAATCCCTAACCCTGGGAGAATGAACACATATTTGCCTTTGTTATGTGTTACTTGATTAGAGCACAGATACCATGCAATTAGAGTCATGTGTAGATTGCTGTCCAGTAGAAAAGATAATCCTAAAGGTTATGGTTTTATTGCCCTGTAGGATATTAACCAGTTTTGTGTCTAACCTGGCAATCTTATTCTAAGATTCTTTGAAAATTGCCTATGAATCTATTTCCTTAATTGCTCTTGGAACAAGCATTGCTATCTTACTGGTTCCCTCATTAACAGGTTAATTTTTGGACAAGTATTCATTTCATATTTGTATGAGTCATATTTTTAAAATTTGAAAATATGCTTTGACATGCCAACAATAATGCCAATTCCCAGACAGCTCCCTGTGCCCATAATTTAGTCCAACAAGTACTCACAAAGAACATACTGTATGTGAGCAATTGCACTGGGCACAGCAGGGAAGGCAAAGACGAATAGGACTGGTCCCTCAGTCAAGGGCTTCATACTTATTTATGGGGAGATAAGGCAGTTTACAAATTCCTTCCTAATTTTTTTTCTTATTGGAGAAATTTGCAAATTACTGTGAGAAAGAGAAAAGCAGCCCTTGACAGCTGAGCTGGCCTGACACTGACAGCTAGGCTGAGGTGTTCTCCTGTTGAACATAAACCATTTTACACATCGCTAAATCAGACAAGGCCATTCTGAGACCACGATCAAGACACAAATAAGACCACAAGCATGTCTCAAAGCTGATAAAGACATGAACATTGTCAAAATCTAAAATGACCATACATTCCTGTATCCTGGCTAATGAGTGATTGCTGCTTTTTTATCAATCAAATCTTTAGTCTTATTCTGTACTGCTTACTTCTAGTAAGACTTACCCAGATACTTATCATAGAATTATCTCTACTTCCCAACAACATCCAATCCAGAGTAAATTCTCTTTCCTTATAGCTTCTCCAAAAAGCAGCTAACACCAGCCCAAATCTTACAATAAGTCCCTTCTAATATCCTTTTGCTGAATATCTTTCTGTTCAGACTTAAATGAAGGCCTAAACTAGTCTATACATATCCAGAGAGGTCCTACACACTCACTAGAGGGAGGTAAAATGGAGACAATTGTTCCCGTCCAGACTCCTCTCAGATAGTACTTGATTGACTGGCAGGAGCTCTTAAAGAACCCTGTGGGATAGAGGATTGTCTCAGTTAGGGTTCTTGGCTGCAAGCAACAGAAATCAAGTCTGCCTGACTCAAACAATGAAGAGATTTGCAGGAAAACTAGAAGGGGTCCTCAAAGAACCAAAGGGATTCTAAAGGGACAGGCTCAGGAAACGGGCAGGAATCAAGAGGGCTCCAGGGGCTGGCCACAGGACCAATCTGGCCAGGATGTTGCCATCACCATTGCTGGACACCAAGAATCTAACCTCACCATCTTTCATCTCTATGTCGTTGGCTCAGAGATCTTGGCAGGAGCTTCTGATTGACTGAATCTGGGGAGGAGGGATGTCTCCTTTGTTTGGCTCCCCAAATGAGCCCTGGCACAATGAATGATTCTCCAAGAACTAGGATTTGGATGCTGGGTAACCAAGGATTCCATCTTTTTCCCTCCCTTTATAGACACAAGACCCCCACCCCCACCAAGGGCTATATGTGAATAGTAAGAGATGGTCTTTGAATGGCCTTCTAAGTAAAGTGTGCCACTTTGAAGCTATCATACACCCCAGAAAAGCCATGTTCATTAATCCTCATTCAATATTGCTGGGTGGGATCTCTTTGATTGTTTCCATGGAGATGTGACCTCTCCAACTGTGGGTGGTAACTTTTGATTAGATGGTTTCCATGGAGAAATGTCTCCACCCATTCAAAGTGGGATTGCTTACTAGAGCCCTTTAAGAGGGAACCATTTTGGAAAAAGCTTTAGTGCCGACAGAGCCCACACAGCCAAAGATCTTGGAGATGTAGAAGGAAAACGCCCCCAGGGAAGGCTTATGAAATGAGGAGAGGAAGCTAGCAGATGTTGCCATGTGTCTTTCCAACTGAGAGATAAACCCTGAACGTCAGTGGCCCTTTCTTTGGAATTAAGATATCTTTTTCTGGATGCCTTAGTTTGGACATTTCTATGGCTTTAGAACTATAAACTTGCAACTTAATAAATTCCTTTCGAAGTCATTCCATTTCTGGTATATTGCATGCTAGCACTTTAACAATCTGAAAACATAAGGTGTGTCCTACTCTGCTCTATTTTTTGGTCTTTGCTACTTTGGGTGGGCATCTGAGTCAAGTGACTTGGGTTAGAATCCTGGCCCCACCTTATTGAGTTTGTGGGATTCTGGTTGACCCACCTAACCACTCTGAGCTACAGCATCTTCATTTATAAATGAGAGATAATCTCCCACACCTACTTCAAAGGGTTGTTATGATGATTAATTAACACATCTGTATAAAGCACATAGTTCCCCCGCACACAGTAAATTCTGAATAAACAGTACCTAAAATCATCATCATCGCTGTCATGGTCATTGCCACTAGCAATCTTTCCCCCCCCCCCACCACCACCACAATGACCAGCTTTTCTTCTAGGTAAATTTCGAATAAATAGTTGAGGA
>PVIY010044568.1:0-19621 GCA_004026745.1 Myrmecophaga tridactyla | reverse complement strand
CAGCCCGCCCCCGTCTCCTTCCCCCTCCCCACACCCCGCCGTCAGTGAGAAGAGTTCAGGGGGCCGCCCGCGCACTCGTCCCTTCCTCAGGAGAGAAAACTGGCGCTCCCGTGGGTCGGGGCCTGAGAAAGGTTCGCCCCGCGACCCGCCGCCTCTACTCACCGCGGAGCCTCTCTCGCCCTGCCCAGGGTGCCCATGGCCGCGGCCCGCGCTCCTGGAGCCGGCTCTCCTAGCACGGCGGAACCGGCTCGGCGGGGCGCGACGCATCGCCGCCGCCGCCGCCGCCGCCGCCGCCCGGCTGGGCCCTCTCCGCCCCGGGCCGCCTGCCCGCCGCTCTCCGAGCCAGGTGAGCCCGTCGTAGGCGCACCCGCAGGCACAAACTTTGTGTGAGCGCGCGCCCTCTCCCTCACACCCGCGCGCGCGCGCACTCACACACACACACACACACACGCCCGCCCGCCCGAGCCACCTGACAAACGTTGATGTTAGCGGCGGTAGGAAATGTGTGGCGCTCTTCAGCTCTTCTCCGAAACCTGCCCCCATTACTCGGTAGTGCCCAGAGGCCTGGGCCTGTCTCGCCCTTTACTCCTGCCTTCTACATCCCCCGAAGTGGGGTGGGAGCAGCAGGGGGGAGGCTCTTGGCTAAACTGAGTCCCTCCGGCTCCGCGCGTGGCTCAGGCTTTGAGAGCCGGCAGCCTCCAGCTGAGCCGCAGGAAGTGGGGCTTCACCGAGCCCCTCTCGCGGGTTCCCCCCGTCCTCCCCCCACCGTCCGCGGGCTGGCAGTCTCCACTCCGCGGCCTCGGACAGCTGCTTGAGGCTTTCGTTTCTGGCTCCCGAGGACCCCCGTGCCCCTCGCAGACTTCTGTTACATAGATCAGAGCCGGGGTCGGGGTAAGGAGCTTATACACAGTTGAGGATTTGACTTAACCTGTGCATTTGGGTCTCTTCTTGGTAGCAGTTTGCAAGACTGGGCTGTAGATAGGTTCAGTGCGCCCTGGGGGAGGGCGGCGGTGTGGAGGTCTGCTCCGCAGGCGTGATCCATACAGGGCCGAAAGACAGCTGCCAGGCGTCAGTGGGTGTGGGAGAGGTGGGGAGAGGAAGAAAAGGATGGGGAGACATGGGAGCAGTTTGGGAAGGGTGGGGAGAAGTGGGGAGAGGTGTGGCGAGCTTTCTTACAGTGCCAGTGCCTGCCGCAGCACTGGCCAAGAATGAGGGCCTACGTCCTACATGCCCAAGAGACAATGATGGAAATAACAATAATGTTGATCAAGTGTGTACACACAGGCGTTGTGCCGAGTGCTTTCTGTGCTTTACCTTATTTAATTCACACCCCCCAAGTAGGAGAGGTCACTGTTTCAGAGGTGAAAAAAATTAAGGCTTAGAGAATAATTTGCCTCAGTTCATACAACTTGTAAGCAACGGAGAGAGCTTTGTAACCCCAGTAATCACTGCTGGGCTGTCCTCATATCAAAGCCAACACACGGATTGTCATCCTCATGTACATGACTAGCCACAGTGGTAGTTATCTTCCAGCCATAACGTTCTGGACCTTAAATCCTCCTCTGCTATTTCATTTATGTATTTCATAAACATATTTCCATGTATTTACATGCCGTCTTGTCTTAAGAAAGGAATTCAAAATGGCTTACAAGGGTACGTAATTTACAAAAAGAAGTGTGTAAAATGAAAAATAAGGCACATAAAATGGAGCCAGAACTGAGTGCTTAAAAAAAAAAAACCCCATAGAGTCCAGTACACGTTCTACAAATGGAATTAAAATTTGTCTTGCAGATTTCTAGCTGTCAGTTTCAAAACTGTCTAAAATTCAATTCCTGCCACATACAAGACAAAAATAAACAAGTGCTCAAGAGGAGATCAACTCTTCTTGATACTGAGACCAGAAAGACATTTCTCCGGGGAATCTTCATGAGGAGAACAAAGTCCAACTGAGATTGATTAAATCCCAGGTGTTGTCCTGAGTGCTTCCGATACATGACCTCATTTACTCCACACACCCCAAATAGGATGAACTAAGTCCTGATCCACAGACATATATAGAGAAGGCACACTGTGCATGTTACACAAATGTTAAATAATGGCACTCTTTCTCACACCAAGTTCTAAGGTTCAGACATTTTTAGAGCTATTATACCCCCTGCCTCACATAAGCCCTGAAGCCCTAAAAACCAAATACCATGGACACCTGAAGATGGTTCCACATCTACATTCTATATATATTCTACTTTTACTCCCACCAGTCCCAAATTGTCAGTCTTTCATTTTGTTCACAGAGATGATCGAGTCGCATAAAACTGGGGACCCCAACCCAGAATGAACCCTTTACCACTTCCTCCCTCAAATACTTATATCTGTTACTTACCTTTTATATTGCCATATAATTTTCTGTGTCCTTGTCTGATCTCCACAACTAAACTGTTAATTATTTGAGGATAGGGATCAGGTCTTATGATTCTTTAGCTTCCATAGAACAGCCAGCAATGGGCAACACCATTGGGAAGGTCCCCAAAAAACTGAATGTTGTTTTCACTTTTGAAATGTGCAATGTGGTGACCTCAAAGAAGATTGGATTCTTCTAAATTATTTCTGGAGAAAGGGTGTATATTTCCCTTTTAGCTTCCTTGCCCACAACAGGATTGATGCTTGTTGGCACTGAACCCCTCCCTTTCATGGAGTTCCCTTCATAGGATTAATGAGGCTTTCAGCTCTTCCCTATTGCTTCACCTTTGAGAAGAAAACCCCTTCTGTTCCCTTCACTGCACTGAGTCTTTGAACAGTGAGGACCCTGTATATGGCAGGGGGATAATCCCAATTCATACTGCATATGCACATGCCAAATGGACAAACATATACTTCTGTGTATATGTACATGTAAATATGTGTTTATAGAGAAGCTATTTCATATGTTTTAGTTTGAAAGCTACCAGAATGCAATATACCAGAAATGGAATGGCTTTTAAAAAGGGAATTTATTAACTTGCAAGTTTACAGTTCTAAGGCCATGAAAATGTCCAAATTAAGGCTCGAATAGGAGGTTACCTTCACTCAAGAAAGGCTGATGCCATCCAGAACACCTCTGTCAGCTGGGAAGTCATGTGGCTGGCATCTGTTGGGGTCTTTTGTTTCTGGACACCTCTCTCAGCTGGGAAAGAGCACAGTGATGTCTGCTAGCATTCTCTCCTCATTTCATAAGGCTTCCCCAGGAACATCTTCCTTCCACATCTCCAGAGGTCTCTGGCTGTGTGGGCTCTGTTGGTTCTAAAGCTTTTTCCAAAATGGTTCCCTCTTAGAGGACTCCAGTAAGCAACCCCACCTTGAATGAGTGGAGACATCTCTCCATGGAAACCACCTGATCAAAAGTTGCCACCCACAATTGGGTGGGTCACATCTCCATGGAAACAGTAAAAAAGATCCCACCATCAATATTGAATGAGGATTAAAAGACATGGCTTTTCTGGGATACATAATAGTTTTAAACCGGCACACCATATATACACATAATACTAAGCACACGTGTAGGCAGTTACATTCTCCTACCTGCATGCAGTCCGTTATATATACAAAGAGTAGAAATTGAGGTTAGTTCATTAGAGAGGTGTGTGTTGGTGAGTTTTCTAAAGAAAGAGGCCTACTTTTGCCCAGGTAGGTTCTTTCTTTCCGGCTTCATGAAAACTCTGTACTCCACTTGCATCTGATTCTGTTTCTGGGCCAACCTGAGCCTTTGATGAGGCTTTCTGACTGTTTGCTCCTACCTGAGCAATAAGTCTTTTCAAAACATCTAAAGAACCAGAAGTCAACTCATCTCTAACCTTCTGTCTGCTACCTTATGCTTACTCTCCCTGGTGATGTCCGAGGCTCCTCTGACCACAAAACACCTAATTTTCCTCTTTTTCTCTCATCTCCTTTTCTTACCCTTTATTCTGCTTCTCCTATCTCTTTGATAGGTGATAATCAGTGTCTCTGTGTCTGCTGAGAAAAGTTGGGTACCATCGTCTTCCTCTATCCACCCTTGAGTGAGGATCTTCCTCAGGAATCTTTCTCTGTCATTCTTCTTCCTCATTCAGGTGCCTTAACTGAGACCATGGACACTTTCCTTGGATTTTTGGGAGGTGTCTATGAAGCCTCTGAAATTATAGCCAATTTTTGGATATGTTCTTTCCAGGGAAAGGTCTTTAGTTTTCATCAGATTTTCTAAATGATCCATTACTCAGATAGGTATTTTTATTTTCTTCCATGGCATGAACGATGAATATCCAACTTGACATCTCTCCTCTCATCCAGACCCACGTTTCCAACTGGCTTCCTCCTTTAATTGTTTCACAAGCTTTTCTCTCCATCTACATGGCCACGTCTTTCCTAGGCACACAGAATAGCCTTGTAACTGGCCACCATAATTGTAGAAATTCCTTTTTTCTGTTCCTTCCTTCATGTTGCTTCCAGAGTTACCTGATCATGTCACTGCTCTATTTCCAAACTGCCAAGGAATCCCCAATTGCTTACAGAATAAAGCAGAGACTTCCTAACATGGATGGTGCATCTTCACAAGTGAACCTTACCTGTCCAGTCTGGCCTCTCCAACCATGCCCTCCCAGACCTCTGACTTCTTAGGTTGCACCTTGGCCACTCTTGGTAATTGCTAATCCTTGTGCCTTTGCTCATATACTTCGTTTTGCCTGCCATCTCTTTTTACCTGGTGAACCTACAAAGATGCAATTACATCAAACATGTCTAAACTGGCAAGTCACCAGAGAGGACACACATAGGTCTGTCTTCCAGGTGAAGAGGTGCACAAAACCTCCTGCTGCCCACATTCTGGATTCTCTTAATGCTGGTTGTACTTGGAACCTATTGGCTACCACAGCTTCCATTCTGTTGTCTAACATTTAATCATCCATTTAGAATATATTTACTAGATGCTTTCTTCTTGTCAGTAGGCACTTATTACTGAGAATGTGGTAGACAACGAGACAGACAAGATCCTTGTTCTCATAAGCTGTCATTCTGATAGAGGAGACAGTCAGTAACCAAGTCAACAACATAAGCAAAGAAATAAGTCACGATTTTCCATCCTGATTTCTAACTCAGTATACCCTGCCCTTGTGGGGGGTCACCTCTTTTCTATCCCAGATGAGGCCTCCACATGGACCAGGGAGGACAAAGCCACCCCATTTAGGGATGTGGAGCTCCAGGGGATAGTCAAGGGATGTGGAGAGGGAAGAAGAGGGAGGAAATATGGGGCCATCCTTCATTCTCCTGCTGAGTGTTGCTCCTATTTCTGAGACAGGAAGAATTGGCCTCATTATTTTTATTATTATAACTGGTTGTCCTTCATCACATTGCATTAAACACAATGACTCCTGGCTGCTCTCACCTTGGACCAAGGCCACATGGAATTGCTCATGTGACAAGCAGGTCCTTTTGCCCCTGTGCCTTCAGATTTGGGACTTGCAGTCCGACTCCTATTTGTTTCTTTGTCCTTGGCATCTTCTTGTCTGACATCAAGCCTTTCTCATTCTCCCCCCATCTAAAGGCCAGTTCTTTAGCAAAGAGCTCTTTCTCTCTGAGGCACCCTCAGGATTCTCCAGAGGACATTTTATGAAGGTCATATAATGTGTATTGTAAGATGTTTCATCCAAAATACAGACCTCAGAGGTGAAAATCTACTTTTGTTTTCAGCTTGCTTTGAAGGATGTTGCCTGTCTCTGTGAAGTCCCTTCTCAGAGTCCCCCAAAGTCACATTCATTTAAATTCAGTGACTTTCAAATTGCTTTGAACATTACTCCACAGTGAGGAAGTCATTTTACATTGTGTCACTCAGTCACATGAGCGTTACATACGTTTATACTATACGTAGAACTCAAGCTTCACGATACAATATTTTCCCCTACTACATGTAGGACACTGATATTTTCAAATCTATTTTTTATATCATTTTTTTAATCTTGATTAGGATACACTAAATTAATCCCATACTGGATCAGGATCATAATTTACAAGTTACAGCTCTAAGTCTCTCTCTCATGATAACAATAGATCTTGATAATTGCCTCTGGGAAGCCATGAGTAGGAGGAAATCTTATTTTTCATTGTTTCACCTTTTGTAACTTTGATTTTTGTGTTATGTACATGCATCTACTCAATAAATAAATGCTATTTTGGATCACCGAGTCTTGCTTTCTGATTCTGGCCTCAGTGAGTTTAAAAGAAAACATAGAAGTTGGGGGCCAGAAAACTTAAGTTGCCTATGAATCTGTTTTTTTTTTCATGAATATTTGGAAGGCGGAATGGCACAATAATTAAAAAATGTGAGTTCTGGACTTAGAACCTCAGTCCCCAAAAATGCTTCCTAATCATTCAACCCTGAGTAAGTTAATAACTTTTCTAAGCCTCAGTTTTGTTTCCTTGGTTGTAAAATGGGTTTAAGTAATGCCCACTTCATGCACTTTGTGGATGAATAAATATGACCTATGCCTAGCATGAAGAGAACACTGAAGACATGTTAGTATATTTGGAGGGCCAAGTTGTGGGGATACAATGGGACTGTCACCATCTATGATCACATTGAAGGGGCCTCTACCCTTGTTCTTGGTTGATGAGGGCCAACTTTTCAGAGGAAGTGAGGTCTAGGCTAAGATGCAAAGATTGAATTGAGTAGTGAGCCAAGCATCAGTTGGGGGAGAGGAGAGGAAAGAATTTTAGAGACAAGGAATATGCAACGGGAAGGGAGAACAGGGTGCTTTATAGAGCTATAACACCCAGAAACTTATTGTGATTTCCCCCTAATATATAAAGGAAGTTCTCAAATCTGAGTTAATCTTCTTGCCTTTGCAGAATATGAGAGGCTTCACACCTTGAAGAGTCCCCAGGGAGATGCTTAAATCCTTCCTTCCACTTTAGATGTTATTCAATTAACACCACTGCTCAAGTCTCCCTTTGGGTGCTTGAGATTGAGTGCTGCTGAAAAGAGGACTGAGTTCATTAAAATTCAACACAGGGCCTCTTTTTAAAAGGCTGGCATTGCAATTGGATCAGCAATAATTTAAATGCTAAATGCTAAAAGCAGTTTAGTTATGCAACCACCATATTTTAAACTTCTAGAATGCACCAACACCATAGTAGCATTAATACCGCTTAATAATTTAAAACCTGCAAAGACACAATGGTAAAAGCTAGAAAAATAAAATGAAATAGTTCATTAAAAGATATAAATGGCTAGGACCAACCAAAGGATATGGTTTTCTAGATGCAAAAAAAAACTGTTTAATTTCATATGCATACAAAAAGTATTGTTATAAGGATACTATTGAAATGAAAACACCAAGTATAAACAGATAAACTCTCACATAAGCAGTGGAGAAAATCATTGCAAATTAATGTGGGTGAGTGTTTCTCAAACCAGGATGATGTTCAGATTCACCTTAAGGGTCTGACAGAAGTTGTTTTCCCTTTCGGAAGGGTCATTTTTTACTCATGTTTAAGAAATATAAAGTAGGCCATTTTGTACACAAATTACAAGTAATTCACCTCTTGATTTTGTCAAAGGAATTCTAATACCCCTTCCCATGCTACCTTGTGCCAAGGCACAATCTTCACCAAATCCATGTAGGGCCTAAGTGTCTTTTTATTTAATCTGATTCTTTGCCATGGGAACAGGGGGTGAAACTGGACAGAGAGCAGCCTTATGCTAGTAGAATTTAGGGTAGAATAATCTGTTTATATGTTCATCTCTTTTGTGCCCTCCATTTGGAAATGGGGAGTAAGGCTCTCTCTTGGGGGGCCTGTGGAAGGTGTATCTTATCCTGGTGGGTAACTGCTTTCTCTGTGCATAAAGAGGTTGTGCTTCACAAACAATAGTGTCGTATGTGAGAGGGCACCAGGATAATTGGAAATATATTGATTAAAAAACAAACCTGAAAGCTTACATTTGCTGCAAGCATGGAACAAGATCGATCTGCATCTTTGTCTAATTTGCAAATTTAGGTCAAAATAATTTCTTGGTATCCATCCATAAACTGGATTGTTAAGGAAAACACTTTTTCATTTCATTTTGATTTTTTTTTTTTTGCACCTTATACTGAACTGAAAATACTTGACTCTGAAAAAAAAGTATGCAGCTGGAGAAAAGTCTATTTATGGCTTCAAGAGGATGCCCTGAGACCTCACTCTTGACTAGATGTATCATCAACCAAGTGTTCAGCTGAAATAATTTTAACTTAATCAGTGAAAACCAGTTTCCATACACTGTGATAGATATAGTCAGTATCCATTTGCATGTGATTTGCAAGTACCTCAGAAGTGAGAAGAGACTCTTCCCCCAGAGGTGAGTTACATCATGCTGGATCTTAATTTGATCCATGCAGCTGTGATCCTGATGTAAGTGTTTTGATGTCAGTTTGAATTTGGAATGTGAAGAAATGTGAAGAATGTGAAGAAATCTGGGTTAGACTTATGATGGGTGTGTGAAACAGATAAGGTGTATGTAATCAATGTTGGTGGCCATTCAAAAAATCCTCTTAAAAACTAATTGGAATATAGAATGAAAGTTTTATATCAAGAAAGTTCTTGAACTTGATAACTGTACTAAAGGTCATTAAGTACAGTGAATATCCTTGTTCTTAGGAAATATCAAGGAGCATGATGTATACGACTTAATCTCAAATGTTTAGAAAATTGATAGACAGGATAGATAAGTGCAGGGATCGATAGATGGGTAGATAGAATGATACAGAAAATGTGGCAAAATGTTAAAATTAGTTGATCTGTTTATAGAGTGAGAGGGTATGTTGGAGTTCTCTATATGAGTTTTGTATGTCTTGTAAGCTTGAAATTATTTAAAAATATATTTTTTTCTTTAAGGGAACAAAAGTCTCATGGGAGACTTTTGCCCTGCACTAGCCAGAGGAAGTGGATGAGTAAAGTTGTGAGTAGGAGGTAGGCTGGGTCTGCCTCAGGTCCCCTTCTTAAGGCCACGCTGGACTCAGTGGGAGTGGCAGTGTTACTGGACAAAGGCCGTCCATTCTTTTGCCTGATGCACTCAAAGAACCAATTCCTGAGACACCGGAGTTTCAAAGAGAGAAAAAGTTTATTACTAGGCACAAAGCCAGAGAGCAGATGGCCTATGAGCCCAAAATCTGTCTCCCCAAACTGCAGTAATCCTGATAGTTGTATAAGAAAAAAAGATGGGCAGTGTTTAGGATAATGAGTACAATGGCCCCAGATGATGTATTAGAAGTGGTCTAATTATTGATTACATGCTTAGTAACAGAACATCTGTAAAAAAATGGCAGCCTATTAAGATGGTGATGGGCGTGAATTTTAGTATTATAATGAGGTATAGGTGACTTGTAGGTTAAAGTCTGAGCCACTTCGCATGTCAGGCAGGCCCACGTTGGTTAGATCCAGTCTTGGTTATCAAGACGACTTTGGAATTGGGGTGACTCAATTTAGTTCTGGGCTGACCCAAGACACTTCATTAATAAACATTAGGGACTGTCTTCAGTGATTACAAGATTCTAAAGTTGAAAATGAAGGTTAGTCACAATGTGACTATAAAAGCAGAAGATAAAGGCTATACAATCACTTCAGATATCAGGGCAGCTGATTTACAGTTTAGGGATTTCAGGTATTTCCCTTTGTCTAATATACCAGAAAGTGAAAAGGAATATCTATATAATGATTCAGTAATCAAAATCATTCCTTAAATCCTAATTTCTTGATTGCAGCGGAGATATATTTTGACTTTCGTGAACCCCTTCCTCTATAAAAATATATTTTATGACAGGCTGGTATAAAGAAAAATATAACCCAGGTGTGATTCATTATTATGTATATATTTTTTTCTAACTTTAGAAGAAACTGAATTAAACTATTTCATGGGTCCCTAAGAGGAGCGTGGACCCTAAGCACTTGCTGCCTATGTATCAGGAATTAGTCAGCTCTGGGAGCTGGGCTTGCTCCTTCGTGAACTGCAAAGTGCTCCTTCATGGATCCAGGAGAGTTGGTGGCTTCTGGATGTTGAAAAATATTGATGTAAAACAATGGGAAAAGGTGAGTTTAGAAGAGAAGCTCACTTCCTGTGCCTTTTGAGCATATAGTAAGAGCAGAAAATGAAAGACTCACACCTAGGGATCGGGGGATAGGAAATGAGTTAGGAAGTGAGGGCTTCCCTGGGAGAGGAGAGGTAAAAACAAGAGCCTCTTTAAAACTAGGGCTATTCAAGGAGTATTTCAGTCCAGCATCCAGCTGAGGGAAGCCAAAAATGTAGTACCTACTGTCCAACTTCCTGCAGCATAGTGATTAGGGAGTGCTTGTTGTGAATCAGAGAGGGAGTGAATAGCTATTGCTTCTGTGTCACACCTGAGCTTTGACCTGTTACCTGTTGTATCCAAGAGGCCCAGCCAGAAAGGACCTGGAAGCTCCTGGGGCTAATTGCAAAAAGTTAGCTAGACAACTGAACAAAATAGTTTGGAGGCAAAACCAAAGAAATAACCAAGCAATCAAAAAGGAAAGGGGCCAGACTTGCACGTTAAGCCACGCTTAGCTGGATTCTATGATTAAACAGAATGTTTTTCACTTTTTTTCTTTGTACGTACACTGTTTACCCACAATTCCTTACGATGATTATATGAGCCAACATTTATTGAGTACTTCCTACATGTCAAGCACTGTATTCAGTGAAAAGTAGATAGTATTTCACTTCATTTTTGCAAAAACTTTATGAACATTTACCATTGTTATTCACACTTTTGTTATGCTGAAAACAGAATGGACAGACTCTGAAAACCAAAGCACAGAAGAGGTTTATTGCGTTTATAAATAGCATGTGTGCAGAGCAGCGCCAAAGGAGTTTTCTGCTCAAAAGAGCTGGGTTTGGGGAGGCAGCTCATATGGTTGTTTGGGACAAAGGGAGGATGTGGGGGTGAGGGGATGGAGAGGGGCAAGGGAGATGTGAGTTGCAAGGGAAACAGGAGCTATGTGAGCTGCAGTGGGGATGTGAGTTTGTCTGGAGACAGGGCATTAATCAGCAAGTAGCACAAACAGGATTGTTTATGCGGGTTGGGACTATCCAGTGAAGATTAGCAGACTTGCTGGCATCAGCTTGATTTGTTTCTTACAGTTTTTCTTTCCCAGCAAAGGGAGGGGTCTCCAGCCCTGCAAAGGATCTTTGGCATGTCCGCCTGCTTTGGTTGCCTTTGTTTCTTCTTTCTTGTTTCCTGGGTAAAATGGGAGTTCAAGCAAATCAAGATGATTAGTAAAGCTCTTAGCATTCCAATTTCACACTTTATAGATAGCTCACTTAAGTCTCAGAAAAGTTAAGTAACTTGTCCATGGAAACAGTGAGTGATGAAGCTGGGATTCAATCCCAGGTGAATATGATTCTGGAGCTCAAGCTTATCACCTTTGCTACAATGCCCATTCATAAAATAATATATTTAGCACCAGAAGCAGTTGAACTTGTTGTTTATTACCAGTGATGGGTTAGGCAAAGAGAATAAGTAACCAGCAGTAATCACGTTAGTGATGGTCTTGATGAAGTGTTAACCTTTTAGCTGAATGTCAACCACAAGTTACAAATCTGAGTGACATAAAGGTTAGAATTCGTCAAGCTGCTCCTTGGCCCAGCATAAGCTAGAATTGTCCCTCCCTAAAAAGGCTTGGCCGCTGGTGGAGGGAGGGAGAACCATTGACTTAAGACTTCCTTCAGCTGTACCCCAAGTTTTCACTTTCGGGTTATTTGAAAACTGAAAGTACAGATGTTGTCAATATGCTATTAATAAGTTGGGCAGAGTCATGTAATGCTAATATATCAACTCTCATGTGTTAGGTACCAAATTTCTTGTGTGTGTGTGTGTGTGTGTCTGCGTGCACGTGTGCATGTGTTTCCATAAGAGATTGGGCCAAAAATCTGATTCCTGCTACAAGCTCTTCTCCATGACTCCTGTTTTTGGAGGGGGCTTTGGTCCTCCTGTCTAAGCAACAGAGAAACATTAGATCAAGTGATTCAGGTGTTATTCTTTGGGACTTTCTTACTATACCCCATAAGGTATTCTGCTTCGCTTATTATTATACTTTTAAAAATATTCTTGTGTCGGAGCTGTTAATGGAAATGTAATCTGATCTCAAAATGGACTTTCAATAGATGGGAATATTTTCCTAAAATGCAGACATACATTCAGATCTTTGGTCTAGTCTGATCAAATTAGGAATAGAGACCAATTGTGAATTTTCTCTTTTTATTGATTATTTTCTCCAGCCCTTCAAGTTTCCAGCCTAGACCATTCTTTCTAGGAATAACCCAGAAATGAAATGTTCTAGGTATCTTCCTACCTCTTGCTCTACATAGTCTACTTACAGCCTTGGATATAAAACTGGAAATCAAAGATAAAGAGCCCATCAGTTGCCTTGCTCTCCACATAGGGCAAATCATCTGCTAGGAGGTTCCCTGATCAGAGGTGTTACTTTTCTTCATGGTCCCCAGACCCTCTTGAAGACTCATAGGTGACACATAAACTTCTATTTCTTGCTATTCCAGCAGTGTCTTGCTTTTTCCTTTATTCTTCCATCAGGACATTGGAGCATTGCTTTTTATTTTACTTTTTAGTTCTTTTTACAAAGCAGTTCTTTTGAGATATATTCACATACAATTCAATCCATCCCAAGTGTACAATCAATGGCTTTTAGTATATTTACAGAGTTGTACATTCATCACCAAATCGGTTTTGGAATATTTTCATTACTCCACAAAGAAACCCCCATACCGCTTAGCAGTCACCTCTCAATCCCTCTAGCCTTCTCTAACCTTATATAACCAATAATCTATTTCTTTTGCATAGATTTATTCATATTAACATTTTATTATTTTATATCCTATATAATGTGGATGCCTGGTACTTCTGCCAGCCCAGAGAGTACAGAACAAATCTTGCCCTTATAAACACTGGAGTATACAAAGGAAGGGTCATACAGGAAACTATGCAACAATGCCTATGAAACAGACAGGGGCCTAGATATAAGGAAATAAAAGGAAATGAAATGCAAGTAGGCTGGCTTACTTATTTTGTAGCTTCTGCTATGTCCCACACTATGTCCCACACTATTTCAAACTCTGGTAACAGAAAAAATAGAGTTTTTTCCCTCTGTTACGATCTGTGTTTTTGCCCTAGTAATTTTGAGGCAGGGAGTTCAGTTGCCTGGAGTTGACAGTGGTCGTAGGCTTTTTTATGCCATAACTTTGGTAAATTTGTGGCTCTCCTAAATTTTAGGATAGGTTTCTAAAAGTCAGGGGTGGCTTTTGATTCAGGGTCTCAAGGCCCAGTGTTTCTGGCAGAAGCAGCTCTTTCTGAACAGTGAGACATTGTTAGCTGACATGAATAGGACCAGAACTAAAGAAAATTAAGATTTCAAAAGACTGTCTAGAACAAAAGTCTTTTTAGTCCCTGGTTTCAGAGTTTCACCCCTCACTGAACCAATGTTCATTTTGCATTTAGAAGCACGTGATACCTGTGCTGTCTGGAATCCAGGCAATATTACACTTTGATTGACAGGTCAGCTCCATTTTAACATCCCCTATTACTCGGTATAAAGCTCATATGGAAGAGAAGACAAAAGTAACCTTTTCCTGTGTTATCTGCAGTCATTCTGATTTTGTTTCTGGCAAGGAGCATGGCTGTAGTTACGGTTACATTTCAAATACCAAACAATGTCATTCAGCTGAGAACAGAGCTCAGGGAAATAAGTGATTGCCAGTTTACCAGGTTTTTTTCCTATGTCCTTTTTTGACTCCTTTTAAAGGCCATTAAGATTGTCTCTAGTTATTTCTTAAGGACCTTTTAACTCAGATCTCAGCCAGCACTGATCTGGATGACCCAGGAGGGTCTTGTCAGTTCTGGCCTTGACCTTAGGAAGTGAGAACCTTCCGAAACATTACTGGGAAGGCCCAGCTTTCCAAGTCCACAAGGGACCCCATGGACATCTAAAGATGATCTGATTTCCTAGGAGAGATTTAGGGTCTTGTGGGTCCACTGGAAACAAGCTAGACTGACTCCTGGGGGCTGTCTGGAATAGGGTCGTTCCAGACTTTCAGGAAATCCCAAACTTTCTGGATTATTTCCTGGGATTTTTGTAGATAGGTGGTTTCCTCTTATTTCACAGAGGACTTTTCCATCACTGCTCATTGTTTATTACTCACAAGAGTTCTTCCCAAGACACAGAGATAAGTGATTTGCTTTGGGCCATAGGGTGAGTCATTAACAAATTGAAAATTGCATCATGACTTCAGCATCGAGAGCAATCTCTTGGCCAGAAGAGCATCTAGTCTTTCCTAAGAATATCATGTCACTGAAGATTAAGCATTTGCCTGTCTTCCTTCCTCTAATTTCTGTTTCCTGGTTTCTAGCAGGAAAAGTTCTGCTTTTATTATTTGAAAAGTCTGATTATCCTTTATAATTGACCACACCATGCAATTTTATTTCTATGTTCTCTCTTTCTCTGCTGAGTTATTTTGTTTCATTTAAAAAGGCAGGAAGCCATTTCATTTTAAAAAATAAAATTGCACATCAAAATTTTTTGTATCTTAGAAATCATCTCCATTGCAACCCTTGTTCTGTGCTGCACCTGATCTTATGGTTTAGGAAGACTAGTGTCCAGCTTGATCCCTCAGAGAGGTTTTAGTATTGGCCTTGAATGTGGCATTTTTGTTTTTCAGTCAGGGACTTAGAAATGTAAACTGAAAATATATGTACATTTTTACTATTTATAAGTGCCAAAGATCTGAATTTAATCACTTGTCTTCCTGAGGAAATAAAATTAATAAGAACACGGAGAGGGATATGATGAATATCTGGAGGTACCATCGAGTCTCCTGGGCTCTACTCTCCACCCCTCCCCTTCCCTTCTTTTCTAGATTTGCCCCAGATAGGACACCCCTAAACTGCTTTCAAAAGGGGCAGGACCCTGGAAAGGGGATCAGAAGCTATTTGACTTTGAGTTTTAAGTAAACCTTTAGCCTTTGATATGTGATCTCAATTCTTTGCTTCTTTGCTTAACACATTGGCAAGTCACTTGCTTCTGAGACCTTGGGCTTCCCAGATGGATGAAAAAAAAAGGCTTCTGTGTTCATTTTCATTTAGCTTAATTTTGACCGAATTTTGTGCTCTTCAATCAAATAAGTGATACAGTAAAATGTTGTTAATCTGGACTCAGTACTTTTAGAGATTAGTCATTTCGGGGGAATTAAATGAAGCTAACTATTTAAAAATATATATATACATATATATATATGAAGAAAAGGTTTATTAAATCTAGGCATGTGACTGTAGGTGCAAATATTTAACTGATAAGAAGAGAAATACCTTTGAATGCTTTACTAAACATTGCTGCTACTAATTACAGATAAGCTTAACAAAGTAGGCCCAGCAGCATTCTAAAAGAATTTTTTATTAAGATATGGCCTATGAAGTTTAAAAAGCAACAACACAAAAATTCATATCCTTACAGATATTCTGTAGATCAGACTTTTGTTTTTTACTTAGCATTGACCTGTCTACACCAATGGCTTAAACTTGGGAGGCTTAACTGGATGGCAGGAGATTCTGAAGCTGGGGTTGATTGATGGGACCATGAATTTTTAAGGGTAATCTAAGAACATGTGGAACGCACGTGTGGGTGTATGTGCACACGTGCATGTGTGCATGTGGAGGTGTGTGAACTATGGTGATACATTTTCAGTGCTATTAGAGTTTAAGGAAGTGGACTCAAGGGAATGGGGAAAGGTGGCAGAAGTTACTTATATGGAAAAGGGGAAAAAATTAAAATCAGAAATTTGAAGTTAAGTAAAAGCAAGAGGGAAAGATTTCATAGCGTAAAAAGCAAAGAGGGAAGTAAGAGGCCTGTTGAAAACCTCATCATAAATACTAAGATCTTTGACAGAATAGAAAATGGAACCCATCAGAACAGAATTTCTGAGGTAGATGGTTATTTCAGTGCTTACGTAATATTTATGCTTGGGGATAATAAATGACTTTCGAGTTTCTGTCTTAGAACAGGAGACCTGTATTCTATTCCTGCCTTTAGCAGTGGATTAAAAAAAATATCAAATTCAACCAACTTTTAGTGAGAACATGGACAAATCCCTGCCCTTCTGGAGCTTTTAAGCTAATTAGTAGAATCTTTCTTACTTATCCTTCTGATGATGGCAAATTGCCTAACTCCTCTGAGGCAGGGTTCAAGATGACAAATAAGTAGTGTACATTTCTGCTTTCTCTCCATCATAACACTGCAGTGCTGTGGTGCCCTGAGGACAGATGGACAGTCTGCTCCAAACAAATATTTTTGTGAATCTCAAATGTTCTTGGTCCACAGGGATGCCCCCCATTGTTTATTTATTTTGTGTATGTGTCTCCCCACATATATATATATTTCTACATGACACCAAGGTGTGTGAATCTCTCTGGCAACATGGAACAGGACTCCCAGGGATGAGCCTGGGTCTGCCATGATGGGATTGAAAAAGCCTTCTTGACCAAAAGGAGAAAGAGAAATAAAATAAGCAAAATAAAGTTTCAGTGGCTGAGAGATTTCAGAGTTGAGAGGTCTTTCTGGAGGTTATTCTTATGCATTATATAGATACCTCTGTTTAGTTTTTAATGGATTGATTAGAATAGCTAGAAGGAAATACCTGAAACTATTGAACTTATTCTAGTAGCCTTGATTCTTGAAGACAACTGTATAAAAATATAGCTGTTACAGTGTGACCATGTAATTGTGAAAACTTTGTGGCCGACTCTCCTTTTTTCCAGTGTATGGACAGATGAGTAAAAAAATAAAGGCAAAAAAGCAAACAAATAATAGGGGAAGATAAGGGGCATGGGATATTTTGGGTGTTCTTTTTTATTTTTATTCCTATATGTATTTTTTTGAGTAATGAAAATGTTTAAAACATTGATTATGGTGACGAATGCACAACTCTATGATGATACTGTGAACCATTGATTGTACACTTTGGATGATTATATGGTATGTGAATATATCCCAACAAAATTGCATTAAAAAATAATTTGCAGGCCTCATGACACTTCACCCCTAAATACTTCAGCCTGAATTTCCTAAATATATGGGCAATTTCCCACATACCCATAATGATTCGCCTATAACTAAAAATAATTCCGTGATTATATGTAACAACAAGTCCATAGTCAAAGTTTTTCTAGTTGCTTAGTACATAGTCAAACAACTTTCTTTCATAACTCTTTTCTAGAATCCATGTACTGATTTTGGTCATTTGGTCTCTTTAATTTCTATTAGCTTAGAACTGCCCTGTCTAGTACAGTGGCTGCTGGTCACATGTGGGCTATTGAGCACTTGATTTGTGACTCCTCTGAACTGAAATGTGCAGTAGGTACAAAATATAAACTGGATTCTGAAGACTTGATATGAAGAAAAGAATTTAAAATATCTCAATTTTTAAAAAAATTGATTATAGGTTAAAATTATAGCATTTTTACTATATTGAGAAAAAGAAAATATTAAAATTATTTCATCTGTTTCTTTTTTTTACCTATTTTTAATGTGGCCACAAGGAAATTAAAAATTGCATAGGTGGCTTGCATTATATTTCTGTTGGACAGAACTGGGTCTAGAATGTGCTTCATTCCATTTTTACCCCCAGACATTGAATTTATGAACTATCCACGGCAGTCATCCTTAGAATAGGACCGGTATATTTTGGTGGGGAAGAAAGGGTTAGGAAATATCTGCAGGAATAGCTGTTCCAAGGGAGGGCCTGGTGGAATGTCCTCATGGGGAACTCCAACGAACTGGCTGAGAGGGATAAAGATGTTGCAGTAAACATCACCATTTCATGTGCTCACTCAGCTTCAGCAGTGAGCTGACCTTCACCCTTTCTGCCTCCTTCTCGTAGATTTACAAAAGAGCTGTTCTTTATTCTTGTGAAGTGTTTCAGGATTCACTTACATAGAATGTCTTGATTTTTCTTTTTTCTTTTTTTTGCCTAATGCATTTTATTTCTCAGTCGTTTTCTTCTTCCTGTGCCTGCTCACATCTGAATTCAGTCTCTTAGTTTATTTTTTTGGTGGGAGAAAGGGAAAGCTTGATGCTCCTGAGTGCAGTTTTAACCACCTCTCACGAGTTCCTGGACACTGCTGCCCTGGACAAATCAACGGATGTTACCGGAGTCTCCTCTTTGACTCTCTCCCTCTCCTCCTAAGCTGCAGAAGGCTGATTTCACGTATATGCCCTTCCAGGATCTTCATGCAGTGGTTTACCAGCCTTCTTTATTGAAAATAAAACTTTTAATTTTTATCACAAAAGTTATATGTTTATAAAAGAAAAAAAAGGAAAGGGATACAGATAAGCAAAAATTAAAAAATTCTTACACCCACCCCAGCCACTTGACCATAGGATTGTTTGCTCTTAGCATAAGCAACGATATTCCTGCCCTCCTATGATAGTTTCTTATTGCTGCTGTAATAGGAAACTGTGGTTTTCAGTCAATAATATATTATGAATATTTTTTCTATATAATTCATTTTCTTCTACAATATATTTGACTTCTCAATAGTCCATGTTTAGGGATATGCCAATATTTATTCAACCATTTCTCTCTTGCTGGTGCTTCCAATTTTTTTCTATTATAAGCATTCTTGAAACTTTATGAAACTTTTAAAGTACATAGTACAGTTTTCCTCATCTGTAAAATCAAAGGATAAGATGAACACGGTGACTTTTGAGGTTCTTCTTTCCCTTTTCTCTTCCTTCCAGCAGAAACTTCTGCAGAAACTTGGGATGTAAGTGAGTCAGAGGTGAACGGACCCTGGTTGAGTGGGCAGTGGGATGGGGGTGGGGGAGGAGCATCTGTTTCTGTCTCTCCTCTCCTTCAGTGCCAGGGGCTCTGAGGAAACCCCAGGTCTCAGTTTGCAAACCATAGGACCAGGTGACCTCATATTCTTTTCCACTGATTGGTCTTTGCTGATCAGTTGCTCCGACGGAAATGCTGGTTGTCTAGATGGGTCTGGCTGCTGGATCTTTTGGAGATCACTATCGCTGGGTTCCTGCCACACCTCTCCCTAAGTGGTCAGTATATACTTTTTAATCTTAAGTAGCAGCCATTTCACCACGGGTTAGAAGCAGGAGGTTTCCCAGGGAGGAAACTGGGCCACAGCCAGTTGAGAGAGATACCTGGAGGTGACAGATGAATTTGGGGAAATTCTTGTGCTAGAACTTGGGGAATGCAGACAGTATATAGTAAAAATATAATTTAAAATGCACAGGTAATTTTAGAATACAAAATTCAACCTCGTCTTTTTGTAGATGAGGAAATGGAGCCCAGGAAAAGTAAAGAAAGGACTCATCCTAGGCCTCACAGCAACTTAGTGGCAGAATCAGGCATTCTGAAAACCGCTCAATTGCTCTTCTGCTTTTACTGGATTTGAACCTTTCTTCCTTTCTTTCTTCCTTCCTTCCTCCCTTTCTTCCTTCCTTCCTTCCTTTCTCTCTCTCTCTTCTTTCTTTCTCTCTCTTTCTCTTCTTTCTTTCTCTCTCCTTTCTCTCTCTCTTCTTTCTTCCTTCCTTCCTGCCTGCCTGCCTG
>PVIY010044567.1:0-19625 GCA_004026745.1 Myrmecophaga tridactyla | reverse complement strand
TGCCTAGTAACACCTGGTCTATGAAATACATTAAGAGATTGGGATTCTAAAATTTTCTTTATCTAACACAAATTAACAAAGATTATAGATTACAGCCTTTTGTACAGCATGCATCATTTGTACAGTCAATTCTTAATTATTTAAGGATGGATTTTAAATATTGGACTTAAGAGAATCATTAATACCACCATAACTGAATGACATTTTTAGAAGGAATCACAATGGCAAAATATCCAAACAACAGAATTTTATGAATTATGAACAGAGCTGAGTCAGGTCACTTTTTAATAGAAGAGATATATGAAAATTATTACCTCATTCAGTTAATCTCGCCATTCAACTTTTACAAGTATAATTATCCAACTATTCAAATTTTTGCCTCTCAGACTGCATTGTCTAAGGTTTCAAAACATTTCAACCTTCACAGAGCATTAAATATAATTTAACTGTAGCAATAATAATGTTTCTTATTAAAAACTAATCTAAAGGGGCCACTCATCATATTGTTAGTTCCAGACAGTGGCTAATTTCTTATTATGAATCATTTTTACAGTAAAAGAAAGGAGTGGAGAGGCCTGACAATAGCTTTGCAATTGGGGATAGGATTCAAATCTCTTAAACCTCAGTGCAGCACTCTCCAAGTCTCAGCTCAGCAAATGATTTAATTTTATTTCAAAGATAAACAGAAATCTAGGATATATATATCAATGCCTTCCCCACCCCCCTTACATGTTTTACTATTGAAAGGATATCAAAGGTAAACAAAGTCCAGGAACTGTGCATTTTCTCTAAATATTGAGACTTAAATACAGCATATTTAACAGTGAAAAGCTTAACAAAGAAACACAGCCATTCCTTTGCCCTTCCTATGTGCTTCATTAATGTGTATTGGGTACATTTGTATTTTAAAGATTGCTATGGTAATTATCCTGTTTAGTGAACAGCATCATGTTAAATCTTGTGTAAAGAGACAGAAGGGAAATTAAATTCCTTCACCTCCTTCACTCAATTTCAATTCCTTTTGAAAATGACTTTACATACAATGTATGTACAAGTGATATTTATCTTTAGATTTTCTTAAAATAAGTACAGCAAAAATTAATAATAAAAATTTTGTTCACTTGTACAATAAGAAGCCGGAATCCAGCATTGAAAGACTCAGAGTATAGTTCCTTTAAAAATGAAACTTTAATTGAATCCATCCTTTAGTCATCTGTTATAAAAATGTTATGAAGACATTTGTGTATATTTCATTGAAAATGGCTTGTAAAAGTAAAGGGAAAACATGACAGAGACAAAACATATAATATAAAGAATATTATTTAAAATTTTGATGCCTCATTTCTGGGTTATACTGTGTCTTCATACCTTTTATTTAACATTATCATTTGAATTTATAGTGGTATTTTCCCATCTGTTTCATGAAAATGACAAAGTCATCTGTCAGCAATTTACAGCTCACAGAGTATTATTTAATTAGGGTTTTGCAATTAATACCAAGCAGGAAATAAATCTTGGCATTCTCAGAACTTTCCTAATAGAAGAATGATAAATGCAATTATGTTTCAACAATCATTCTTAATTTTCTTCTTTTCTTAATATTAGTAATTTTTGGTGATAATATTTCATTGAACTTTCGAACAGAACATCAACATGTAATTAGGAGACATGCACTCTGCTTATATTTAAAAATCAAAAGCCCAGCTATTTCTTTTTACCTTATAAAATCTCATTTAGTTTACATTTGTATTAGGAATATCTATGTGTACATTCATATAAAAGAATTAAAAACAATATATATAGATGCTTCACTTAAGAATAATTTAATGTACTGCAGTTTTATTTTGATGTATGCATTAAAACTTAAATGCCACCATAAATATCAAAAGCATTGCATTTAAGGATAACTTGAGAAAGTTGTTTAAATATGTAATTTAAAATTTCCCAAACCTTCCCAGACTGTATTTTTAGAATCAGAGTAATAATAATAGCATAAATTTCGTACTCTCTCATCTCACTTGTTACAGGAAATCAACTCCATATTAAGAGTTGTCTATTTCTGTCTATTCCTTGGGAATATTACATGTTTGTGAAAGAAAAAAAAATCTGTCACTAAAATTGACTTTGCTGTGACCATTTACCTCCTCTCTCTTTTGATGAATTATTGATGAACTCTGATGAAGACTCTAGATAAATGCACTTTGTTTCCACCAACATTTCTAATCCTCATTGTGAGAGGGACATCCATGTTAGGACATCTTTTGATGATCCCAATGCTGCTATCTCAGGTGTTAGAATAATTCCACATAACTCAAAAACAGGAGAGAACAGCTGCCTCTTCACTTTCTGTTTGTCACACATTTTTATCTTTCAATTTAAACAACTCAACTTATACTGGCAGGGTCTCTGTTCCGTAGAAAAATGATTCAATCAGCTTCTCAGTAAGTCTCAGCCAGCAATCCATCTACTGGTTCAAACATAATTGGTCACCAGGTAACCTTCCCCATCTTCCTCTTTCTTCTTTCTCTCCTTTTTCCCACCCACAAAATATTTTCTTTCTCAAGTCCTTCATCTGTTCATCAGACAAATCCTACCAGACATGGATTTTAAACTTAGCTTACACAAGAAGCACAGTCAGATAAAATTAAAAGGAAATTCAAAATTAAAACAGTAAGTTGTTTACAAGGGAGAAATGTGTCTAAGTTTTCCTGTTTCAGGTCCAACATGGAAAGAACTTGTTTGCTGTCACTCCAATACTTAAAGCAAGCAAACATCTGAACAAATTGAAAATCAATAATTTGGTTAGGGTGTTTGATGATTGAGGCTTCCAGGGAAAACTAGGACCCAAAAACCTGGAAATAACAGAAAGTATAGAGAATCACAACAGAAATTGCTTCCCTGAAGGAGAAGTCAGTGGAACCGTAAACTCTACTGGTTGAAGAATTGATGGAGACTGAGTGTGGGTTAGCATCAGAGTAAGAAATTCATGGGAGCTGTGTTTTTAGATGGGCCTCCATAATTCCTTCGGTTTTATATCCAGGCACCTAGCAGGTTATAAAAGTGAAGGGTCAAGAATAATCTCATCTTTTTTTTTTTGGTAGAGAAAGGGGGAAAGTTATGATTTTGAAATTTATGAAAGTTATGAAATTGTGAAATTTAAAATGTTGATGCCTCATTTATGTGTTATACTGTGTCTTCATACCTTTTATTTAACATTATCATTGAATTTATAGTGGTATTCTCCCATGTTTCATGAAAATGACAAAGTCATCTGTCAGCAATTTACAGCTCATGGAATTCCCCATAACAATGTCCTATTTTGCAGTAGAAAAGGCTTTACTAGAGATTCATCCCACATGGTATAACAATAATTATCAAGTCCAGGATATGAACACATTTCATCATAAAGTTACAAAATGTGAATTACCCCCCTATACCTAATCACTACATTAAAAGGACGCCAGTATAATGACAGAGGATTATAGTTGAAAGAATTGCAAGATATGCACTATTTTTAAGAAGAAATTCTTAGGGAAACCAGAATCAACAGGGGCACATAAAAAAAGAACACTAGAGGGCTTTGAAGCTCTGGCAATTACATTTATAGCAAGCTTTAAACACAGTTCAACTCCTTGACAAAGTAACATAGCCATACACCAAAATCTTATCTCAGTCATGTCACTTAACACAGCATGTTCATGCTCAGCAAAAAATAAGTATTAGGCATGTGAAAAAACAAGCATCCAAACAAACTCAGATACAGATTTTGAAATTATTAGACAGAGAATTTAAAATAACAGCGATTATTATGTTAAGAGATCTAAATGGAAAGAAAACAACATACCACAATAGTTAGATAGTGTGCACAGAGAGGTAGAAACTCTAAAAAAGGATCAAAAGGAAACACTAAATCAAAAATACTGTAGCAAAAGTGAAGAATGCCCTTGATGGGTTCATCAGTGGTTAAGGTGGTATATGAAAGAATCAGTGACCTAGACAATATTTAAAGTAAATTTCACAAGCTGAATGCAAAGAGAAATAAAGAATGGGTAAATAGAACAATATCAAGAACCATCCATCATAATGTGCTCATAACTGGAATACCAGAAGGAAAAGATGGAGAAAGAGAGAGAGAGACAGAGAAAGAAGAAGGAGGAGGAGGAGGAGGGGGAGGAGAGAGGAAGAGAAGGTAGGAGGGAGGGATAGAGGAATAATTGATGCAATAATTCTGAGAATATTCCAAAATTAATGACTAACCCCAAACTAAATATTCAGGAAGCTCAGACCACATCAAGAAGGAGGAATAGCCCAAAAGAAATTTACTTCAATAAAAAAATCGCTGATAGATTAAAAGTAAAGAGATGGAAAAATATTTACTATTCTAACTAATCACATGAGTAATGATATAATTGACCTAAACAGTACCATTAATCAACATAATCTCTTGGACATTTATAGAACTCTCCATCCAACAGCAGCAGAATTTAAATAGTTCTCAAGCAAACTGGACCATTCACAAAGATAAATCATACCTGTGCCATAAAACACAAGAGAATAGGTATCATACAAAGTATATTTTCTGTCGACAAAGCAATTAAACTAGAAATCAGTAATAAAAGATAAGTAGGAAATTTCCAAATAATTGGAGATTAAAGTATCAAACTTCTTAAAAACAGGTTTAAAAATGCATGGGTCCTTCAGTGGTAGAATGCTCACTTGCCATGTGGAAAACCCAGGTTGGTATCCCAGCCCACGCACCCCAAAAACATATATATTAAAAAAATAGCTTAAAAAAAGATGTCTCAAGAGAAATTTTAAAATGTAAACTAAATGAAAATGAAACTCTAACAACATTAATAGCATACAGTGGCAGCAATTCTTAGAGAGAAATTCATAACATTAAATATATTTATTAGAAAAGAAGAAGGATCTAAGATTAATAATCCGAGCTTCCACTTTAGGAAACTAAACAAAGAAGAAAATTTTAAGTATAAAGGAAGGAAAAGAAAAATAAATAAAAATTAGAGCATAAGTCAATGAACTTGAAAACAGGGATACAGTAGAGAGCATCAATGAAATTGAAATCGATTCTTTGAAAGTATCAGTAAAGCTCATAAACATCTAGCCAGCATAACTGAGAATAAATAAGGAAGACACACATTACTAATATCAAAAAAGAAAGAGGATCATGACCCAGACCCTGCCCATGCCGAAAAAAAAAAGGGGGGGGGGTATTGCTACTGATCTCATGGATATTAATTGTACAAAAAAAGGAACATTCTGAACAGCTATAAGTTCACAAGTTTGATAACTTACATGAAATGGACAAATTCCTTGAAAACACAAACTTGCAAAGTAAAAAATTGAGAAACAGATTATTTTGAATAGTCATCTTCCTATTGAAGACTTTGATTCAATAACTATTAACCTTCCAAAATAAAACCACCAAACATTACTTTTTCTGATCAATGCCACCAAAACGTCAAGAAATACATATCAAAGCTCTACAGTTTCTTACAGAAATAGAAAGAGTGAAAACACTTTTTAACTCATTTTATAAGGCCAGCATTACCAAAGTGAAATAAAGGAATTGTAAAAGAGGGAAACTACAGACCTAACACACAAAAATCTCATGAAAATTGATGTAAAATTCCTCAACTCACTATTAGTAAATTGAATCCAACAATATATAAACTGGAAGCATCCAAGATGTCCTCCAATAGATGAATAGATAAATAAACTGGAGTACATCAATATGATGGAATATTCTTCGGTGACAAAAATGAATAGATTATGAAGCCTTGGAAAGACACAGAGAAATTTTAAATGCCTATTGCTAAATGAAAGAAGTCAGTCTTCAAATGCTACAAACTTCTTTATTCAAATTATGTAACCTTTTAGAAAAGGATAAAATATAGACATTAAAAAAATCCAATGGTTGCAAGTTATTCAGAGGGGCTGGGAGGGTTGAATAGAGCACAGGAGGGTTTTATGGTGGTGAAATGACTGCATGATAGTATACTAGTGGGTACTTTAATTATGGAAATTACAGAAAATCATTTAGGAAGGTAGCATATACCACCATAGAATGCAGATTGTGACAAAGGACAAAGGAAATTAACTGTACTACAAGTACATGAAACAATATCATTGAAAGGTACAGGAGGCAAAAATGCTGACCTAATTAACTTTGGAAATTAGTGGAGTCTATAAGACTAGAGGAAAATGGAACTACATATAAGTTCTGTTCTCTAGTTGATTAAATTGGTATCTGTTAGAGTAAGAGCTAATCCTGATACTGCTATACATGAACAAGAGAATTAATTATGGAAATGAATAGAGGATAGTAGTTTGCTATTGGAGTAAAAATGTACGGAAAAGTAGAATGATCCATTTAGTAATGGATTAGAGTAGAGATAACAATATGAACTTATGTTTAATTTAGCATAGACACATGGTTACATATAGAAATGTTTATCCATATGGTATATAAATAAGTTTTTATACTCATTTTCTTGTTCTGTTAGTTGAGACTGTAGAAGCAACAACACTCCAGTAGCAAGGAGGAAATCTAGCACCCACACCTTGGTTTCTCATACCATTCTCTAAAAAAGAAACCAGAACTACTTTAAAAAATTGTTCAACCTAGGACTGAGAATATACAAGAGGAACTTGGAGCATTTCATAGTGGTAAAAAGTAGGGAATTAATAAACACACAACACACCTGTACATTCACACATGCATAAAACCTTGGTGAAGTGGGAATGTGTCAGTGGTAGATAGAAACCAACTGAAAGAAGGCTCAGTACTTAAAGCTAGATTAGTTTGAGCAACAAAACAAAGTAGAACTTATTATAACCTAATGTGCAAAATAAATATTCACCGGTAGTGCGAAGGTGGCTCAATGGCAGAAGTCTCGTCTGTCATGCTGGAGACCCGGGTTCAATTTCCCATGCCTGCCCATGACTATATATATATATATATATATATGTATTCATGAACCCATCCTATCAAAAAGAAATTCAAAAAGCTTACTAAATGGGGAAAAAATAAATCTGTGCAGAATTCTAAATAATGAAATAGGTACCCCATCCTCAAAAAAGGGGAGAATAATTCCCCACTCCTTAAGAGTTGGCTGTATGCAGTGACTTCTTTCATGGGGTACACTATGGAAGTAGTGGGGAGAGTAACTTTGCAGTGGAGAAACCTGACAAACACTACCTTAGCCAGGTGATCAAGTTGAGCATAAACAGTCAAGAGTCATATTGATAATAGTTAACCTTGATGGTGTGGTAATGAAAGTGTCACTTTGTTTCTGTGGCTTTTCTCCAAAAAACTATAACTCCTATTTAATCATGAGAAAAACATCTGACAGATTCCATAGAGAGGCAGCCTACAAAATATCTCAGCATACTGCTCAAAATTGCCATGATCACCAAAACCAAAGAAACTCTCAGGCTCTGTCACAGCCAAGAGGAACCTTTGGAGATGTAATAGCTAAATGTTATGCACTACCCTGAATAAGATTGTGGAAAAGTGGGCGGCTGCTGTGGCTCAGCAGGCAGAGCTCCGACCTGCCGTGCTGGAGGTCTGGAGTTCGATCCCTGGTGCCTCCTGCCCATATGCAAATTAAAAAAAAAAAAAAAGATTGTGGAAAAGAAAAAGGACATCAGGTTAAAAAAAAAAGGAATTTTAAATTGACTTTACTTTATAATAATGTATCAATATTGGTTCATTAATTTTAAAAAGTATAGCATGCTAATATATTAATAGAAGAAACTGAGTGTGGCTACATAGGAAGTCCATATACTATCTTCTCATTGTTCCCATAAATCTAAGACATGTGAAATATAAGTTTATTGAAGAAACTCATCTAACTGATATGCATGTGTAAAAAGCAGGGGGAGAGACTTAGCTAACAAGCTAAATACTAATCAACACTATTATAGAAGTGTGCCATGTGGATCCCCAAAACCTCATAAAATGTTTCACCTATCAGATATTATCTAGGCACTATGCTTCATGAAAGTCAAGACTTTAAGAAGGGCATCTCAGTGTATACAAAGATGACTAATCAGTGTATTAAAAGATACGGAACATATCCAAATGACACCAACCAAGGTATTCATCTTTTAATCACCTAGAATTCCTTAAGTCGATCATTGAGTAAACAAAAGTGTTTTATAAGTAATAAACATGTGACATTAAGAATATCCACATGAACAATACATAGAACAAAATCTACACATTAATTTCATATGTATAAAAGTAGTTACATAAAGTAGTTACATAAAATTGCCTCTCAGTACTTAATCGCATAATTTTCTGGAGCTTTATGTTCTCCTAAAGAGATCTTTTCATGTCACATGCTCTGATAACTGTTCTAATCTTCTCAAGAGTAAATAAACTTATTATTTTTTCCTTTTATTTTAGTATGTTTGCATTTGTTACTTTGTATTATTTAAACATTATTTTCTAATTCAGCATTACGTTGTATGCTATTTATTTATTTACCTAGTTTTTTAAATTTATACTTTCAAAAATGTTTTGTTGAGCATTTCTCTCTGCTGGGCTCTTGCATCTCAAAGTTGATTATGACTTTCTTCCAATATTTCACAATCATTAAACTATATAAATATAATTTAAAATAATACAAATTTATAAATACTTATAGCATGACTATGAGAGAAAATAAATAATCATGACTGGCAATGAGCAAACAAACCAGAAAACACCTTAAATCTTCCTAATGGAGAGGATGATGTCAGAGCTGAGCCTCAGAGAAAAAGTTGGAAATTACCAGGCTTATAAAGAAAATACTGTGGAATAATGTTAAATTAGTAAGGGTTTTCCAGATAAACAGAACTAGCAATACATATATATTAAAACAAGTTTAGTATAACATTTGTCTCATATGAGCATACGGATTGGCAAGTCTAAATTCCATAGCCCAGGCCACAGGCTACAAACTCTTACCAAGGTGATTCTGAAATCTGGCACATCTTAATTGCACAGGGCAAGCAGCAAGCTGGAAACTCTAATGACCTTGAGATTGAATTCTCCAGGAGAAGCTGCCTGGATGATATACAGGCAGAAATTCTTCTGTCTGACTTTCAAATTCCTCTTTGCTGGCATTTACGACCTCCATAGGGTTTCCCTCATTAGTTAGGGCAATGTCCTTTGCTGCATATAGAGGCAATCGGCCATAGATGCACATCTAACTATGAAACATGTTCACAGTAGTAACTAGGCCAGGGATTGCTTGAGCAAACAAGTGGACGATATAACCTATCCAAGTTGATCATCAAGATATAGACATTGAAAAGAATGAGTATATTTATTGATTTTTTGGTTTCACATTTCTACAATGGAATACCTTGACTTTCCAATATATGGACACTTTCTTAAATCCAATTGTTTCAGTTTGCTATTGCTGCTGGAATGTAATATACCAGAAAAGGATTGGCTTTTATAAATGTGATTTATTAGTTTGCAAATTTACAGTTCTAAGGCCATGAAAATGTCCAAATTGAGGCATCAACAAGAGGATACCTTCATTTAAAAAAGATTGACCATATCTGGGATTTTTCCATCACATAGAAAGGCATATAGTGATATGTGCTGACTCTTTGCTCCCAAGTTTCACTGCCTTCAGTTTCTGGTTCTAGTGGTCTCCTCTCTGAGCTTCTGTCTCTAAGAATCTCCAAATGTCTGTGTCTGGTTTCATCTCTTTGCTCTCTGTGTTGGCTCTTTTAAGGACTCCAGTAAACTAATTAAGACTCACCTTGAATGGATGGGGTCACATCTCCATGTAAATAACCTAATCAAGGGTCCCACCCACAAATTGGATGGGACACATCCCCATGGAAACAACCTAATCAAAATATCCCACCCACAATGAGTCTGCATCCACAAGATTGATGAAAGGAACATGGTTTTTCTGGGTTTCAAAACAGCTTCAAACCAGTACACCAATATTGTTAACTTAACAACCTTTTCATTTTGATTATTCCAGAGGCACTTTCATTTTACATGTTCTCTTATGTTATCCCAATTTTTTGACTCTTGTTTTATAGGTTGACATCACCTAGAACACTAACACAATCAAAATATTCAAAACAACCATTCAATTCAGTTCAAGAGATTTTGATTAATATTTTAAAATATCATAAAGAAAATAATAAAAACAACAATATTGATTGATAATCATGCATCACTCTGCTGTTTTATCTTTAAAATCCATCACTGTATAAATATTTGCACCACTATTTTGCAAATGAATGCACTCAATAAGTAATTTTTGAGTTTCTATTAAATATGCCAAGCAAATTTGGAGGTTCTAAGGCTACAATTTTAGATGTAGCAGACAAATTTCAGAGACCTGTAGATCTTATATTGTAGAAGGAAGAGCTAGTGGGATATAAGTAAATCAGTAACATGATTTCAAATAATGGTCAGTCAGTGCTTAAAAGGAAATAAAAAGCAATAGAACAATCAGAAGAATGCTTTAGGTAGTTTTACTTTAATTTGAGTTGTCAGTGAAGACTTCTCAGAAGTGGAGCAATGTGAATTAATAAATGAATGACAATGGTTGTACAATATTTAAAGAAAAAAGTTTTCTAGAGAGAGATTATATTATATATGAAGTGATGAAATAGGAAGAGCTTCATGCACTCATTATACCAAAAGCTGCAGTGTGGCAAAATCTTAGCAAACAAGAGGAAAATGTAAGCCATACTATCAGAGAGATAAGCAGAGATGGAGAAGCTTGAATGTCATGGCAAGTAGTATGAATTTTATTACAATAGCATAAGGAATCCATTTGATGTTTGGAAATAGGAGAGAGATACAATGTTATTATGGAGAGGGAGATGGTGTCTGAAATGGGATACAAGAAACCAAACAGACCAGGTTAAAGAAACTTACGTTTCAAAAATATTAAATAATCTTCCCAAGGTCACACAACTGGTTTCTTATGGAAAAAAGTTGGCATCCGATATCAAAGCAAGGATTTTAATCATGACACCTATATTACTTTGGGTCATGGAAATACACACAATCACTTGCTTGAATAATTTTTTTTCTTTATTTTGGGTATATTTAGCTTAAAGTAATCTCAGAGACAGATATGATGGCCTTCTAGGTAGAAAAAAATTACCTTGAAAATTACCATTTGAAATAGCACAGGTTTTAAGCAGAGTTTTCTATCATAAAGGTTTTAGCTTAGTTTCTTTTTCAAAAATGATATACCCTAGACATTTCTTCTTATTTTTCCTTTAAATTTAGATCATGCAACACTTTATATCTGATGAGATAGTATCATATAGTGACTAATAACACAAGATCAAGAAACAAATTGCTTCATATTCTGTGTCTACTGTTTCCTATCTTTATGACCTTGCAAAAATTACTTCATCATTCAGAGCTAAGATTTCCACATCTTGAAATGTGACTAATTCTATTTTCTAACAAGTGGCATAATTGAGATGATCGGAAGGATTTATGCATATAAAGCCTCAGAAAGGTGCCTGGCATATAGTAAGTGCTCAACAATAGCCAGGTAATATGATTAACCCTACCACTCTGGAGAGGGCTGCACCATTTTTTAGTTACCCTTAATACTGAGATTTGCCATGTAAACCAAAACCCAAAACCTTCTCCTGTTCAGGTCCTGAAAACCTCCACACCAAGCATGGATGTTGTGCCAGTTTGAAAATATTATGTTCTCCAGAAAAGCCGTGTTTTATTCCTGATCCCATCTTGTGGGAGCAAATGTTTCTTTTAATCTTGATTCATTACTGTAGGTTGGACTCTTTTGATTAGATTATCACCATGGAGAAGTGACAAGCCCAATTGTGGTTAGTGATCTTTTGATTAGACAGAGCTGTGACCCCACCCACTCCAGGTGAGTCTTGATTAGTTTATCGGAATCCTTTAAAAGTGGAAACATTTAGGAAAGAGTCAGAAACATGAGAGAAATGACAGAAACAACAGAACGGACAGAGAGAACAGAGACACAGATGTTTTGAGATGCTTGAAGCCCAGCAGACATCGCCATGTGCCTTCCCATGAGACGTCAAGCAAGTTAAAACCTAGAGAGAGAGAAAGGGAAGCTAAGAGATAAAAGCCAATCCTGGAGAAGCAAAATGACGAACCCCCACAGGAGCAGAGGCTGAAAGCATTGGAACCCAGGAGCAAGGGACCATCAAGGGACCAGTATGCCATTCCAGCTGACAGAGGTGTCCTGACCCATCAGCCTTCCTTGAATTAAGGTAACCTCTTTTGGTGCCTTAATTTGGACATATCCATAGGCTTAGAACTATAAACTTGGTACTTATTAAATTCCCTTTATAAAAGCTATTCTACTTCTGGTATATCGCATTCCGGCAACTGGCAAACTTATACAGGTGCCATGGTTAAAAATGTGTGGGCTGCAGCTTGACAGATTTGGCTTAATGGTTGTCATCTGTAATTAACCAGTTATATGTCCTATGGGGAGTTATTTAACCTCACTAACCTCTGTTGCTTCATTAATTAAAAGCAGATGGAAATATATATCTTGCTGATGATTTGTAAACATTAAATACAATGTATATATTTTCAGCACTATGTCTTGCAAAGAATTAGTAGCTGCTTGTCAAAGTTTCCTGGCTGTTAAATGCCATATAGTGGGTTGGCTTAAACAACGGAAATTTATTTGCCCTTGGTTTTGAGGCTAGAAGAAGTTCAAAATAGAGGCATCAGCAAGGCAATACTCTCTCCCTGCAGACTGTGGTGTTCTGGAGCTGGCTTCTGACAATCCATGGTCCTTGGCTTTTCTGAAACAGGCAATGCATATGGCAATGTCTCCTCCTTTCTCCTCCAGGATCAGATGAATTCCAATTTCTTCCCCTGTGTTTTTTTCTTTCTGTCTGACTTTCACTCTGTTTGTAAAGGATTCCAATAACTCAGATTATATCCCATTCTTATTAAATTAGGCCACACCTTAACTGAAGTAACATATTGAAGAAATCTTCTTTACAATGGGTCCACACCCACCAGAAAATGGACTAAGACCAAAAACAAGTCCAGATTGGAGTACTCAATTCAACCCACCATAATGCTAGATAAATTATTACCTATTTTTTCTGAATACTTTTCCTTATCTCCAGCTAATTCTGCTGAGATGTAAGTCAATTTTTGTTTGTTTGTTTATTTACATGGGCAGACACTGGGAATCGAACCCTGGTCTTGAAATAGCAGGAGAGACCTCTGCCACTGAGCCACCATGGCCTGCCCTGTAAGGTAAATTTTGCATAATTATTTGACTACCATCATTGATGTTATATTAGTAATCTTGCTCACTTATCCTCTTCTTGGTAAAACTTGATCTCTAGCAGCTTTGAAAGTTCAAGTCACTTAATTCTGACTTCACATACAATCAGTCTTAAAAATTAAATTATTTACATACTTGTCTTATCCCTCCTAAATCATGGTTAGTTATTTAAAGAAAAACAGTGGTCTTAATTCATCTTTCAGTAGCTATTTTATTGCAAATCATGCACAATCCTTTCTTCTGACCTTTAAAGCTTTCCATTGTACAGAAGCCTATATTCATGTCACATAACTGTTACTTTTGCTCTGAAATACTTGCTTTTCATGAAGGTGTCCTTATGCTTGTTTTCATATTCTCTTTCACAAAAATAAACTACACTTTTCATTGTCTTATTTATTTTGCAAGTTTATTTTATTTATTATACTCTGCATACAGTGCTATCTAATCTCCAAAAGCCATATATATATATATATAAATTGCATCTCCATGAAGTTTGATTTAGATTTAACCCAAAATAATTATATAACACCTTTGTGTTATACTGAATATTTGTGTTTAATTTACCTCTTCTTCAAGAATAGATATTGAGGATGGAAAATATCTCATAAAGCTGCGATATTTTCTTCCAAAATTGTAACACTGAACCTGAGACATTATTTCTTGCTTCAGAATTCATTGAACTCAAACACTTGATTATTCTATGTTCTCTCCCTTCTTAGTAGTTGAAAAAAGAAGAGGTGTTGTCAATCACATATTTTGGATTGATAATCTCAAAACATTTTCAGTTGTTTCACAACACTTTTATATATTCTATCTTTGAAAATGAAATTGAAAAACCCACTAATGCTAATTTGGGTTCCAAAAATGGTTGTGTTTGTGTGTGCATATGTTATTATACAAAGTACATATTTAATTTCTTATCTCTGCTTTAACGGGAAGTTTCATCCTATGGCCACGCTCACTAATGACTTAACATGCCCACATTTTCAGATACTGGGAAACAGTATGAAGAAATCATATCAACTGATCTCTTTATATTATCCAGAGTTATAATAGGATAAAATGTCACTTAATGCTGTTATATCTGAAGTAATTCAGTTGGTATTATTTCAGTTATACACTTGTTTTTTAAGTGGTATTTTAAATAATTTAAATAGCTAGACAGCTATTTACAATCATGCTACTATGAATACACATTTATTTTCTTATTTTAATTATCTTTGCTGAATAAGTGAAATGGCATTGACTGTGATATATAAATAATATTAAAAAAGATGAAATTACTGAAAACCGATTTTTTTTTATTATTCACAATTCTTTTGCAGATATTGCAAATATTTATGGTTAGGACATACTTTTTAAAAGGACAATAAAAGCTACAATGAGTGTTTAAAAAGTGTAAATAGGTTAGAGAAATATTAGTTGATATGACAATTAAACATGCATTTAAAGCAAGATTGCATTGGACACAAATTCTAGAAAATGTAATACATTATTATTGCCCTGGAGCAAAAGTCACAACTGGGTAAAAAGTGATGTCTGCATGAATCAGTTTATAAAATTTAGTTATATTGCTTTATTTAATTTGCATCTATATGATCTCTAACTCTAAATAAAGACTACTTCTTTGCGTTAATAAATACGTAAGATCAACTTTATCTTAAGTTTAGTAGGTACTGTGTAAATTTGCTCATGAATTATGTACAATTAAGTGCCGCTGAAGTCTTAGTAAGGCATAATTTTAGGTTAAGCATTGACTCACAAACCATATAAAAGTACTTACATAAAATTTTGCTACAAAAATATTTGATGTCATTAAAAAATGTGTTTCACAACTTTGGACTAAATGAGATGATTATAGTTCAGGCAAATTGAAACAATTTAGGGATATAGACTTATGAACTGGTTTCCAGTCTGAATTATGCCACTTCACTTGGTGACTCATGCAACTCAATTAACCTCGTGTGTTTCATTCTCCTCATGTGTGAATTGGAAATAACGATGACAGCTTCTATATTTCGTTAAACTTGGTGTGGTAAGATTAAACCATGTATGATAATCTTTTAGAGTATAACAAGGCACATATTACAAAGGCTCATATTATCATATAAAGGATCATATTTTATTTTAATAACTATGTTTCCAAATTTGTTAGGTATAGATAAATATTATTCTATGTTTTATTCATTTATTCATATGATATTTATTGTGTGAGTTGTGTGTTCCTATCTGAGAATACAGATTTATGAAAACATTATTCCTGTCTTCAAGTGTCTCACAGATTTGACTACATAGAAATGTAATCACACAACGTAAACATTATTTTTGTTAATAATTTATTCATTAAAACAAAGAATGCTGAATTTTATAAAATTCATCCCCTATGTTAAGAAATTTATATGCATGCATACAATGTCCCTAGTATTCATTCACCCTAAGTGGATTGCTATGTATACTGATAACAAAAACATAGGGGTTCTCCTCTGGTAGCCACAACTGAGTGAATGGTCAGAATTCTGACTGTTATGTGACAATTTTTTCTCTTCCCAAGATTATTTCTGTTTTCAGTCCCTGCCCTGCCTTTGCCTAGAGTCATGGCCTTGGGTATGAAGCTAGTGTATTGATGAGTAGAATGAAAGAATCAAAAATCAAATTAAACTCCCACCACTGGGCAGCCACACATTCATGCAGTGACTTCTTGACCTCAATGCATCACCACTGTTGTGCCCTGCCCTGCATCTCACATACTGCTCCACATCCATCCCCAAAATGCAAATTTTAGACTACTGAAGGATATCAATATCAAAGTAAACAAACAAAATACTTACATGCAACAGAAGCTCACTAAACATACCATAATGTAGACAGATATAGCCCAGCCTAATGACCAAATTTAAAACATTAGAGGAATCACAGCCTTTGGAATAACTAATCACAGATGTTCGTATAACTCTACTAAATAAAGTAAATGGGATGGCTAATGAAATAAAGAAGATCAAGAAGACACTAGAAGAACATAAAAAGGAATTTGAAAGAATAAATAGAAAAATAGCAGATATCACAGGGATCAAACAGGCTGAAGACCAAATCCAAAATATACTAGAGACGCACAATAGCAGATTTGAAGAAGCAGAAGAAAAAATAAGTGAAGTAGAGGACAGGAGAACTGATTTCAAACACTCAAAACAGCAAATGGTAAAAAAAAAAATGGAAAAATTTGAATTGGCTCTCAGGGAAATAATGGACAAGACAAAGTGTGCAAATAAAAAATCATTGGTGTCCCCAAAGGAGAAGAGAACAGAAAAGGGCTAGGAAGATTAGTTGAGGATATAATAGGGGAAAACTTCCCAACCTTTATAAAGGACATAAATATGCAAATAAAAGAAGCCCAATGAACTCCAAGTAGAATAAATCCAAATAAGCCTTCCCAAGATATATACTAATCAGTCTGCCAAATGTTGAAGAGAAGCAGAAAATTATGAAAGCAGCATGAGAAAAACAATCTACTACATACAAGGGAAAACACGTAAGACTGAATTCAGATTATTTAACTGGCAGTATGCACATGAGGAGGCAGTGGTATGATATATTTAAGATCCTGAAAGAAAAAGACTTCCAGCCAAGAATTTTGTACCTAGCTAAATTTGTCCTTCAAAACTGAGGGAGAGGTTAAAGTTTTCATAAACAAACAAGTCCTTAAAGAATTTGTAAACAAGAGACGGGCCCTACAAGAAGTACTGAAAGGAGTTCTGCCAGCTGAAACATACCAGTAAAAGATACAGATTGGCAGAATGGATTATGAAATATAATCCAGCTATATGCTGTTTACAAGAGACTCATCTTAGATGCAAGGATACAAATAGATTGAAAGTGAAAAAGATGTTTCAAGCAAGTTGTAAACAAAAGAAAGATGTAGCTATACTAATATCAGACAAAACAGACTTTAAATGTACAGTCATCCTAAGAGACAAAGAAGTGCACTATATAGTAATGAAAGGGTCAATTCACCAAGAAGATATAACAATCATAAATGTTTACACTCCCAATCAAGGAGCTCCAAAGTACATGAGACAGAAATTGGCAAAACTGAAAGGAGTGATACCTGTATCAACAATAATAGTAGGAGACCTCAAAAGACCTCTTTCGCCTATAGACAGAACAACCAGACAGAGGATCAACAAGGAAATAGAAAAGTTAAACAAACAAACAAAAGTTCAAATTAATAATATTATGAGTTATGGAGAAGACAACATGTAAAATCATTGTATGATCTTTACTATCTACAACATTTTAATATTTTATGTAACATTTTATTTATTAAATGGTTGAACAACACTAGCACATTTTTTCAGTTACTGAAAGACATATGTTCACAAGACATCACGCTCTTACTTCTTCCTAATACTTACCACAAGTTTAAAGTAGTATTTGCTTATGAAATTATATTCTTGCTTATTTTGTCATCTAGATAGTAAGCTCAATTAAGACAGGAGTCATATCTGTTCTCACCATCTATTCCCAGAGTTTGAGCTTGTTTAATGAATAAATGATCCTCAAAAGAGCTTTCAATCAATAGATGATGGAGATTGGAAGGTAGATTTATAAGCACATTTTCCTTTTGGTGTGCTGACTCTGAACAATATATCTGTATTCTGATTTGTAAACTTCCCAGCAGGAATAAGCTCTAATCATAGGGAACCTCTTTGATTATGCCCTCTATAAGGGCTTCTGCATCCTATTTATTTCAATGTCTGTCTTTGGTACTGCAGAAATTCATATGTTCTTACAAAAATTATCTTCCCAGATCCCTAGACTTAGGAAAAAAAAGTAACTGCTCCTTATTTCTCTTACAAGTATTGCATTAGAAACTAATTATTTACTAAATCATTCATATTTCTATTCATCAATTAATGCATTGAATGGTCCATCCATCCAGTGACCCATTCATCCACCCATCCTTCCAATAAATTTACTGAGTAACTAATATGGGTTAAATATATATATTTTCCCAATAATCCATAATGGCTTGCTGCTAGTAGATATCTAGAAATTCATTTATCACATTTATCATATGAAAGAGAAGCTACACACACCAATTTTATTTCAGGTCACAAAAAATAAATTAATTATATTTTCAATCCAATCAGAATTTGTTCAATAAATGTGTATTACATGTGCTAGCACATTCCATTACAATATTTCTTTTTTTAAAATTAGCATCAATTGTAAACATTAAAAAGTATGTTAAAGCTAAATATTTAAATGCATGATTATGATATTTCACAATCAGAAATTTCTTATTCATCTAATAATTTAAAAGGGAGCAGACATAACTGTATAAAAAACTAATTTGAACTGTTTTCTAATATAATAAGTAAAGTCATCATGCCTTTGATAGAAAGAGTGTCCTTGTAATGAAGCACCACTTTAGGAATTACATGCTTACCCCACTTGGTTCAGTGAAACAATGATGTCAATAATTCATATTTACTAATTGACATATAAGGTATTTCTGTAACACAAATTTCATTGCCAACAGTTGGATGCATGAGTTAGGATGAAAATTGCCTGCAAATAATTCACAAACCTTGTTAGTGCTAAAGTGAAATGGATGAATTACATTTCAAAACTTCTATGTGTTCATATGATTCATTTCACTGAACAGCAGATTACACTTTCAAAATATTTTGAAGTTGAATTTAAGATTAAGGTGGCATTCAGTATGTTTTATGCTTTGAAAATACCCAGAAGATACATGGATCTTTTAAAATAGCAGTGAGGACATCTTCCAAATATATGTCCTCAGGAGTACTGATGTTATTTCTAGTCACGTGGTTTGAATTAGGATTTTTAAATCATGACCTGCTTTAAAATGATGGATCTATGTACATTTGAATCACTACAGATCAATAATAATAACAAATCTTGTGGAAGCAGAACAAGATGATGGCATAGGGAGGTGTAGAATTTAGTTTGGCATCCAGGGCAGCTAATAAATGGCCAAAAGTAAGCCACCAAAGCTCTGGAAGCTAGCATTTCTCCCCCACTGGCATGGCGGGCTGTTTTGGAGTTACTTCCCCATGGGATAAAAGAAGAAGTTTCTACTAAGCTAGACACATATCATATACCAGTCTGGAATGGGTAGAGGGGTCAGGATCACAGCACAAAACAAAAGAAAAGCCCCAAACTGTGAAGGTTGTTGCCCCTGCCCCACTGACATAGCAAGCTGTATTGAAGACACTTCTTCTTAGGAAAAAGTAGACTCTACTAGGAGCAAGGGAATGTAGCTCAACCAAGCTCCAACTGCAG